>JBBPNP010000041.1:0-109096 GCA_038090955.1 Xerocomellus intermedius
GACCCGGGCCACCGAGCGCAGGCACGAAGTGCCGAAGCAAGGGGGCGCCAGCTGGTCTCTACTAATTTGACACAGCTGTCCATTCTGTTGGATGTACAATGTACGATCACACAAAACTTCGAGTTGGTAACCAGTTAAAAGTCTGGCCTGGTTATCTGCTTGTACTAGAGTCGGGGACTGGCGCCCCGGCGCCGCTACCGATATCTTTAGTCTATGCGTGAGAAGCGAAGTGGCTCACCTTTCTTTCTTTTGCCCACCTCGCGTCCCCTCCAACCAGCTTCAACGTAGTCCTCGTTACGCTCGTTACTTTCACTCCCGCCCACCACACCCCCTCACAGGCTTCGTACAAACATTCATCCTTCATGATTTGTCCGACGCTGCTTCACCCGAACCTATTGTTCGAGCGTACATAGCTGTTCGTTGCCCAGCCCGCCCTCGCTCGCCCCGGCAGTACAGAGTCCAGCTTCGGGCCGGAAAAAGTCTCCGGCTTTTCGCCCACTCACTTACTAACATTAGTACTCAGCCTACGTACAAATTGCAATACCGGTCTAGCTAAGATCACTCATACGACGACAACACGACCACACTACCTTCGATAAGCCGACTAAGGACTGGACGCATGGACGGCGGGTTTGGCCGATCCGAGTTAGTCTGGTGGCCAGACCTAATCTATAGTATGAGGTTGCTGCGTTGAGAGGCACACTGTCGATAGATGTCACTAGTTACCAACGTACTATACTTGCTAGAAGTGCAGCCTAGACGTTTCCCACGAGTCTTCATAATCATGATGCGCCAGCTTGGTGGCAAATCCCGCTAAGCATCGCATTAAAACCCTACAATCATCTTTAAGCCACAGACCGAATCACTCGTCATGATCACCCAATGCTGTAGGTGACGTCCAGAAAACGATCCAATTGGAGCCAGGGTTAAGACAATGAAGTGTAGTTGCAAGGCCATGCAATACAATTCAGAACGGCATGCACTTCATATGACGACTCCTCGTCCCACTGTCCATCACGGGTATACATGAGATTGGACAGGATTGGAAAATATCCGTATTGTCACATCCACAATCATCCCATCCTGAGAACGACGATCTGGGCGCCTCAGCAAAGTCAGGTCGACATCGCTCATAGCAACCTCACATCGTTCACGGCAATTCCATTTGCCATTGCATCACGCACGCACAACTCGCGTATACTGTCAGAGCAAGTCTCCTTTATGAATCGCTGTAAGATGACACTCTTTTGCTGATCCAAAAGAACCTGGGTCCAAACGGCGCGTTCACGGACTCGCGTTCTCTGCTGATCCTGCTCAGCCTTCAACCGCCGCAAGCAATCGATATGTGTGCGAAGCACATGACGCAATCTCTTAAATGATACCTCTTCAAGTTGCTGGTCGCTAATATCCAGCACCCTGAGCAGCGGCCACAAAGGAAGCAATCGGATGCGCGTACGGACATCGTCTAGTAGTCGAATTCGTAACTCCATCCAATCCTCGTCAGCACCAACAGGCAAGAATCGACGAACGATCGCGCTACAGACAGGTCTGTCACGATTCGAAGTTTGTGCACAATTACCATTCACAATATGCAACACAACAGTATCCCGCATCCGCTCACGATTCCATAGCGCGAATATTCTTTATCAATATGCAACGGCCCCCCATAGCAATCAAGTGATCCAAATGTTTGTATTTCCTTTCCACATCACAGACTGAAGACGAAATCGAGAACACCATCAAAAGAAACCGATATTTTTGTCCTGGACCAGCAGACCGTTCTTCTTCCCCCCCCGGCACGAGATTTACTGCATGGCCTCCGTTGGAATCTCGCTGCGTTTTCAGGTGTTGCAGCAGTACTGTCCAGCGCAAACCCCAGACGTCTGTCATCATGATAGTGAGCATGCATTGCTTGTTGGCACGAAAAGTCAGACTTACATTTGCGCAGCAATATGGGGCCCCGCTGTTGCAGCAGTATCCACCATTAGAGCAATCCGCAGACGTCTGTCATGAGAGTGAGTATGCATTACTTGTTGGCATGAAAAGTCAGACTCACATCATCCTGGTTGCAGCAATATGCAACGGTTTGCAAGTCCTCAGCTGGTGAGGCGTTGACAACGGCGAGCGCAGCCAAACCAGAGAGAACAGAGAAGAGAGAGAAACGCATTATGATTGAATTGAGAATCGGAAAACTGGAGGTAAGATTGAGTGCTTGGTGTACTGGACCACTGAGTTAACAGGTCGTATTTATACCTTTCCTCAAAGTGGTCAGCTTGCGATATCGACCAACGGAGAAAGCATGTTATCCGGGAATGATCAACTTGGATATTCTGGTTGTGTAACACAGGTCTTCCGTCGGATCCACTGGCAGTACAGTAAGTACTAAGTATCATTCCATCACACCGGTGAAATCGCTCTTCAATTGAATAGGTACCGTAATCTCTCGTCACTTTGTAAAAATATGTTCTCGATACTTAGTGGCTAACTGCTCCGCAGCCTTTTACACCACGAAGTCAGCCGACCCGCATCACGACATATGATGTAGCACAGCGTGGCAGCGTTGGGCTCACAACAGTTTGTGCTAGTCACTCTTGAGCGAGCTTAGGCACTGATCCGCAGCAAGAGCGGGATTAAATTGGGATCGCAGCATCGGAATCCATCATCGCTATGTCCACAATCAGTCCGCAGATTTTGATTCATCTCGCTGCGATGCGTAATTGTCTCCAAAAACCAGAGGGAACGAACTTGGTCAATCCTCACTATGTACAATTAACAAGGTTATCAGTGTCCCTTTCAACATCAACTCTGGAGAAACCTCAACGAGTCCGCGCCGCATGAACGGTGGCGGGAAAGAAGGAACATGATTCAAGCTCTGTCGTGCGGGAAGGTTGAATCTCCGCCATGTCAGCCGGCACAACCCACCCATACTAGGAACCCAAACCCCCATACAAACTACCACCCAAACTGGCCAATCCCTGACTTTCTGGCGTCCGCCACGTCCGCAGCTCAAAAAGTCTGAGTTCAGTCAGAATCATAGTCGTCCCGACACGCCGAATAGCTAGCACTTGGTCGACATTCGAATAATCTCGTTGGGTGTCGACTCTGACCACTTCGAGGCACGTCACGAATGCACAGATCATTCGAAACATGTTGACCCGCCAGAATTCCCCCACTTGCAAAGTGGTCCCAGGGTTCTCGAGTTCAGAGATACTGCTCACATATAGTAAAACCATCCACGGCGCACAATCGTCGCTGACGGTCAACTCTTTCCGAGTTGCTGTTGCAGGTCATAATAAGATCTACGCCAGAAGACTTGTTAATGACAGCGCCATGCGGATTACCTTGTGCCAATAATCATGGAAGATGAATCGATATGAAGGTCAAGCGCCGATGCAACAGAAAACCGGATAAGAGAACAACACGAAAACATGGGCCAACAAGCTACAGGACGCGTGTCTTTGACTGGGTAAATTTTGGAGAACGAGGAACTCCTATTCTCATGTTGCACCCAGGTTCTCCTTTCGGGGAAATACCATAGCATGGTTCCCTCTAGCAGGTTGTTACCGATTCGACTTAAATTATTTCTTCCACTTGAAGATATTAATGCTCGGACTGACTGCCACTGACATTGGCTAATCGGGACATCCAGGCGCTATAGAATATTATTTATCGATCTGCAACGGCCCCCCATGGCAATCAAGTGATCCAAATGTTTGAATCTCGCTGCGTTTTCAGGCGTTGCAGCAGTACTGTCCAGCGCAAACCCCAGACAACTGTCATGATAGTGAACATACATTGCTTGTTGGCACGAAAAGTCAGACTTACCTTTCCGCAGCAATATGGGGCCCCGTTGGCACAGCAGTATCCAGCATTAGAGCAATCCGCAGACGTCTGTCATGATAGTGAGTGTGCATTACTTGTTGGCATGAAAAATCAGACTCACATCATGCTTGTCGCAGCAATGTGCAACGATTTGCAAGTTCTCAGCTGGCACGGCGTTGACAGCAGCAAGCGCAGCCAAACCAGAGAGGACAGCGAAGAGAGAGAAACGCATTGTGATCGAGTTGAGAATCAGAAAACTGGAGGTAAGCTTGAGTGCTTGGTGGACTGAGGCAGTCGACAGGACATATTTGTACCTTTCCTCAAACTTGGCGATCTCGATTGTTTTATGCCACAACGTCACGGTCGATTGATAAACAACTTGGATTCCACGCGGGAACCTCATGTATGATCGGACGTACGGGCACAGTTTGTATTTTCTTTTGGGATTAACCATACTTACATAAGTGAACACAGAACAGGCATTGTAGCAGCGTTAAATCCTGTTAAACCTCACTACAGTCATGACCGTGTCAGCATGCGCTGCGACTCATCAACTGTGCTACGTACTCAGTTGACAGGTTGCTGCACATCCACAGCAGCAACAGCTACATCCGCGAACAGTCCGGAGATCCCTACCCATCTCACTGCGATGAGTAATTGTTTCCAAAACATGAGGGAACGGACTTGGTCATTGAATTGTAGCAGCAGTCCTCACTGCGATTAACAAGGTCATGTGTCCCAGCCAGCGCATCTGGTGAAACCTCAACGAGCACATTGTCCTGATGTAAGTATGTGTAACTCTTGCACACACCTGTCAAGCCGACGGGAATGCGCTGTTTCAAGTGGTGGGCACAGCGATGTAGACTTACAGATTCTGTTTACGTTCGACGACGCCTACTCTAACATTGGTGGGCAATGCGGGAAGTGTACACGGTGAGAAGGCGAAGGAGACTGAAAATCAAGTTAGGAAGAGAAGGGAACACAGCGGGCTCTGCATCCTTGTTGAGTTGGATAACAAAGTAGATCGGAGGAGGGAATGTTCTATGTGCATACGAAACACCTAAGATTGGGAATTGCAGTAGCAACTTGATGTGAAAGTGTTACCAACAGAAGTGTAGCCTAGACGTTTTCCCACGGGTCTTCATCATGTCGCGACCAGCACCTCTGCGCACGCCGCCCCAACCGACGCTGCCGTCTGTCCGCCCGACGTACCGACGCCCGACGCAGCCCCGCATCGCATCGCACACCCGCTCCCCAACGACCCCCAAGCACAAACCCGCAACGGTCGCCAACGGTAAACCCCTCCGCACCTCAAAGACCACTGAGAAGCTCGTCCTCCTCCCTTCCGCACCACAGACAAAGCCACTTCTCGTCCCTCCAGGCGTCGGTTACCCCGGCGCACCAGAGGAAGATGTCCTTGGCTACGAGACCGACGCTGGCCTCGTCCGCGAGTACAAGAGCGCCGCCGAGCGCATGAGCAAGGCTCAGAGGGAGAAGGCCGGCTACAACCGCATCACGGCCTATTGTCTCGCAGAGGAAATGAAGATGAAGCTCCTCGCTGGCTTTCTCAAACGGGAACACAACGTACAACCGAGGGTGTTTGACGAGGCGATGTATGTGGTCAGTGTCACCCTCGCGGCGTCGCGTGAGATTTGGCATCTGACTATGATACTCTGCAAAGATGTACCATTTGCCGCTCTTGCCGGGTTACTCCCCATCCACGACTGTTCGTTCCTCCGCCGCATTCACAAAGGCGCATCTCAGTCGCCTCTCAGAGGCAGAAGAGAATGGTTACCAAGGGTCTTACTTCGCTACCCCCCGCCCACGGTCGCGTGAAGAAATATCGAGGCGCGAGAATGATGGGTATGTGACAGAGGGCAGGGAAGGTGGTTATTTCACTGAAGGCAGTCCCATTGAAACGAGGAGAGAAAGAGACCCCCCTCACTCACTCATGTTCGCCACAGAGTCTGAGGCTGAGGCGGGCGGTGAGACAGAAGTAGATGGAGAATTCGTCACTGACGCTGCGGGAGAGACAGAGGTAGAGCACGACAACCCCCGGGAGAGAGACGAACCTCAAACACCCACTCTTTACCAAGCTTCGCCGCAACGAGACACTGAATCAGAGTCAGAGGAACCGGTCGCCGAGGTCGTCTTTTTCGCTTACGGTGTTGCGGTGTTTTATGGCTTCAATGAAACCCAAGAACGGAGCATCATCGACGACCTTGCGAACGCTGGCATTTTCCGTCGCATGATAAAGGGGAGTGACTGGGAGATCGAAGAATGTCATTTTGCTGTGCGTTCGCGGCTTGATATTCCCTTCGGTAAAGTGGTAATAATGTCACATCCAGATTGATCCATCCATCGCCCATCCAAGGATATACAATGATTTCTTTAGTACGTCGTTCCCTATATCTTTCCAGTCCAATTGTCCTGAGCATTCACTTAGCATTCAAGTCCCCATCTCACCTTCTTAAGCTCTCCATTGCGCATGCCCTCGCACAGTCCACCCTACTTGCAATGTACGAGACCACTGCTTCCCGCGTCATCTCAGACCCGCTCGCACTCTCTATCCCGCGCCAACTTGCCGAGTCCGGCGCGCTCTCCTTGAAGCGCAAGGACGCACTCCGTTTGACGGGTCGATTATTCAAGCTCCGTCGCGACGTGAACCTCGTGTCGAACGTCCTCGACGTGCCCGAGCTCTTCTGGACAGAAGCCAGTCTTGGTGGACTATACGAGAGTGTGAGAGAGTATATGGAGGTTGAGGGGCGTGTCAGAGCGTTGAATGAGAAGCTGCTTGTCGCGAGCGATTTCGTGCGTGATTTCGTTCTTTGCTTTTCGAGGCTGTTTCCTGATGTTTCGTGCGCTAGCTCGACGCGATACACGATCATTTAAACAACAGTGCCATGGAACGGATAACTTGGATTGTGATATGGTAATGTCTGCTTGTGGTTGCTTGTCCGCTTACCGACGTTATTCTCCCTTGTTAGGCTTATCATTCTTGTCATTTTCGTCGAAGTGGTGAGTGGTTTTTTTTGTTGTTGTGAATAACGCTGACGTTTATATCTTTGTCCAGGGTGAAGTGTTTGCTCGCTGTGTTGTACATATGCCCTCGCCTGCGGACGGCTCTGTTGTTGGACATGCCGTTGTGAAAGGGTTGATGCCTCGTGGAGGACTGGTGAAATTGCTGGTCAGAGTCCTCGACGGTGTCAAGGGGCCGTAACCAATGTGCAAGTAAGGTGACTAATTCGATTCCATTTTTCGGTGAGTTGACGAGCTTCGTGGTGAGGATGTACGCTTGGTGGATCATTGGCTTGTAGACTAGCACTTTCCTTATCTTTTTCACCCCGATAAGATCCAGTTTCAAGTTCGATTTCTTGTGGACAGCAGCAATGTGACGCGTAAGTAGTCTTTTCGCATCCTGATATCCTCATTCGCCATGCCAAATCATTTTGTTATTGTACCACATGCACTGTAGAGCACGTAGACCATAGGTCAGTCATAATAACGCTAGGGTATCATTGAGTTTGCTTAGGTATAGTGGGATGTGGTTCAGTTCCGCATGATCTCAGCGTTGCTGCAAGTATAGTCGACTTCATCAGCTGGCAGTGCAGTGTAACTACCTGCAGCGACATTGTCAGTGCATGCGTGCCGACTATCAGTGGCAGAGATATCTGCCACACCATCGTTATCAGGGGAGGCATGTGTGGTGGTTTGACGAATTTGGAACAAGTGCCATGTCGTCGGCTTTCTTCTTGGCTGCCTCTCGAGCTCGGCTCTCTCTTTCGTCTCTAACTCTGCCTCCTCTGCTTCGAATACCGCACATAACTCCGGGAGCGTCACAAACCGAGCCTGAACTTTCTTGGACTTTCTCTCTCTCTGGGATTTGTCTGCGCAACGAGCTGTTTGGTGAGTTCTGCGGTTTAAATTAGATCTTGGATGACTTGCTTACTTTGTGGGCCTTCGACTACTGCATTTTTTTTTTGTTCAAGCAAGTTCGCAGATGCCTACTAGGTATATAACACGAGAACTATCGCTGAAAAGTGCCGAAACGTTCATTTTCAATGTTCATCGTACGAAATATATTCCAAACCTAAAGGACCTAGACTCCGCACGACCCCACAATGGATGGTATGGAAAGGCGGACGACCATGTACGTGTCACTTCGAATGCGCGTGGTCGTCCGGCTTTCCATAGGATGGAACCAAGACTACACCGGACTTCAAGTTGGATAAGTTAGTTCCCTCATACTACGGCGGTCGGCCTCTTGGCATGTCAAATTTTACAGACAAGCGAGTGTCACTTGTCGCAGCTGTCGCCGGGTTGTATTTGCTGCCACGACTCCATGGCGAAGTCCACCATCTACGCTAGCAGTATCTGCAATTTCGTACTCGGAAGTACCACCGTGAGGGCCATCATTTTCTTGAAAACGTCGTCGGGATTCTGACCACTGATAAGAATTCTTGAAACTATCGTTTCAAATGTTTGTGAGGTTACATATTTGTTTCAAAATTGCCGTTTGGCTAGTACTGACACATTCTTTACCGACTCTATATACCCCTGGTACTATTATGTATATGACACGGGACTCTCACGCCGGCGATTTTACTCGTGCTTGCTACGGTGTTTGAAATCCTTGCGAGGTGTCACTGTGGTGCTCCTCGCCACCACATATGCAATCGGAGTTGTGATTGTGCCCAACTAATTATTCTACCTGCCGTCAGCTGGTGAGCGTCTGTTTAACATGTACGTAGTGAATTGAATTTTTTTTCCTGCTCAGTCATTATAATCAAGAGTGACCCGGTTCGCTCTCCAGGCTTCTAAATTATTGTCTCTCTGCCAAGTCCTTTCGTGGTGCCTGTCTTGTGAGTGATGGGATATGTATCAAGTGAACAGGGATGATAGTCCACATAGTTTCATGAACGTGCCAAGCCGGTATCATGAGCGCTGGAGCGAAATGCCAGCAAACAACGGAAGTATTCCTTCCACCAGAACCGCGCCAGGAGCATAGCGATCCTTGGTATGTGGCCGGTCCATGGCGAGGGACGAAGCCATGGTGCAATGTCCGTGGATCGTCGGGGAGATCGGGCCATCAACTCACTTGTGGCGTCCGTCAGGTACCCTTCTATGAAGATCCGGGCCTGTACAGTACGACTAGAGGTGGGTAGGGGGGAACGGGTCGGTGCGGTTTCGACCGTGCGAAGGATCTTATCAGGGGGCTACTGCTACTGCTACCCCGACCGTCACCCTTCCAAGTGTGCTATCGACCATCTTCCACTGGGCTTGTGTGTACCCGGGAGTTGGCCATGCAGTGTGCTCGTTCGCAGGCACTGCCGGCATGCGACCCAGACAGACGTGATGGTACGATCGGGGTGGGAGGGGGAGGGAGGGACGCCTCCTGCTCGATGGGAATGCCACCGCCAAACACGGGATCTCGACTGTCCGATCTTTGCTATCTACCCATTCCGGGACCTACATCCTAGATCCCACAGGCGTAGGGCTTTCTTGATGTGAGGGAGCCTCCCCTCAGTCCACAGACTGAAACATCTGTAAGACAAGTGTAGGGTGCCAAAGTAGCACACACCAGTTCGTTCCAGTCCCCTCCTAACATTCGAGATGTTTTTCCTGTCTATCCTTGCGTTTTCAGGATTCTCCTCATCTCTAACGCGTCGTCAATCACCAAAATGTTAGACTCGGACATAGATCTACCAGCACTCGCCGGTACATCAACAAATGTGCTTGGTCCTGTGGGCCAACTTCATATCGCGAATAATTTCGTTGCGCTAGATGGGTATAATCGATCGTGAGTTGATGTTGATCGCCGCTCTTTAATACACTCCTAACCTTTTGTAGAGCGGTTCTTGCCAATGGTGTTTTCCCTGGGCCGTTGATCCGGGGCAACAAGGTGAGACTACTACGACAATATCTAGATGGGCGTACTTATGCCTTTCTAGAATGATCAGTTTGCTATCCAAATTTTCAATGAACTCACGGACGATACCATGCCTCTGGACACTAGCGTCGTAAGTAATTATACATTAAATTGCACGAAACGCACCCTCAGTAGTACCTCCCAAAGCATTGGCATGGAATCCTTCAGCACACGTCCAACTGGGCCGATGGTGCTTCATACGTCACTCAGTGTCCGCTTCGCCAGCAAGAAACATTCGTGCAGAAATTCAACGTCGCCGGTCAGACGGGAACATACTGGTATCACTCACATTATACAACTCAATATTGTGATGTACCTCGAGGACCACTGGTTATATATGATCCTGATGACCCTCTGGCGGATTTATACGATGTCGATGATGGTAAGTTTCCATCGACTTTCTGACAATGCTCTGTCTTGCAACCCGAACAGAAAATACCGTTATCACGCTCTCAGACTGGTGAGCATCTCATACGAAACATGAAGGTTTGTGCTGATCTGGATTTAGGTATCAAATATCCTCTATCCAACTCGGCCAAATCTCCACAGTTGTACTGTCGAACTCGACGCTGATCAATGGCAGGGGTCGCTATGCTGGCGGACCATCGACTGCACTCTCAGCCATCAATGTCCAACAAGGGTTACGATATCGCTTTCGCGTGGTTGCCATGTCTTGCAAACTTTCCTTCAACTTCACAATTGATGGTCACCGAATGACCATCATTGAGGTAGATGGAACTGAAGTCCACCCCGTAGAAGTTGATTCGATACCCGTCAACGCTACTCCGTGGTTGTAACAGCAGACCAGCCCGTCGGGAACTATTGGATTCGTTCTTTGAGTAATACACCCAACGCCACGTTCTACGGCGGTCAACATATGGCCATCCTGCAATATGAAGGAGCACCAGATGAAGATCCCACGTCAAATGCTGGCCCGTACGAACTCTCGTTCGATGAGGGCAACCTTCACCCTCTCATCAACCCAGGCGCCCCCGGGATACCCGAGATCGGAAAGGCGGATGTCAACCCTGTACTTGCTCTGGGTTTCGCATCGGGGTTTACATTTAACAATGTGACCTACGCCTCCCCCCCTGTCCCTGTGCTTCTCCAGATTCTCAGCGGGGCAAGAAAAGCGTCGCCCTTCCCCCGAATAAGGTTATAGAAATAAGCTTCCCCGACCCTGCTGCAGCTCCCGGTGGCCCCGTAAGTGCCAGGTTGGCAAAGCATTGATCCATGCTGACTCTGTATGCGTTAATCAGCACCCTGTACATCTGCATGGCGTATGTGGTCCATTCTTCCTTTCTTCGTCTCTAACTAAACCTTTTGTCAGCACACCTTCGATGTTGTCAGGGTTGCGGGTAGCAATAAGACGAACTTCGTGGATCCTGTCCGGCGCGACGTCGTCTCCATTGGTGGCCGCTCTACGGAGGTGAACGTGACCATCCGTTTTGTCACGGATAATCCGGGACCTTGGTTCCTTCACTGGTGAGTGATTACTTCGAGTGCTATAAGATCACGATGTCACGTATATATATGGTCACATCGAGTGGCACTTCAACCAGTACGTGGACTTCAACGGACGAACATGATTCCAGAACTAATCCCTGTGTCTAGCGGATTTGCTGTCGTAATGGCAGAAGCGCCGGACGAAACGGCCTATGAAGAAGCGGCAGTAATTCTACGTATGTCCCATACCTTCCTGTGCTAGCGCAAACTGCAGGGATTGATCGCCTCCCACACAGCGGACTGGACTCAACTGTGCCTCCACAACCAGGCATAGGGACAAAAACGCCTGAATTTGCAACGTCCATCACGAGTGAGGCCTATGCATAATTACCCGATCGTATGGCAATTTTAGTAGTCGCAACGACGTGAACATAGCCTGGTGACCAGACTAACGAGAACACTGACTCACGCCGAACCAGTGACGATGTTTAAAGTCAACGACAATTTGAATCTATTCCTGTCTATCATTGATCGGATCTAAACTTGGGGACCATGTGCGAGCACACGTGATAAATCAGCTATCCATGTGAGCACGAATGCAGGATTAAGATAGAGCTAAGACATTGCTTGAGAGAGATGATCAGAATGTCGCCGAGTCTTTTGTCTACTGCAATCGCGGTGGTAGCACAACCGAAGAAACGCATTCTCTTGAAAATCTCCCACCCATTGCCGCTGGCCAAGGAATCGGGATTACAGCAGATGCAGGACTTGCGACAGTCCATGAACAACGCTGACATGAATCAACAATTCACACAAGTCCTCGATCAGCTCGCACAGTAACAAAGTTAGTCCATGGTGCAAGCACTACGTTTTTTTCTTTGCCAGAGGGCAAACAGCGTGTGCATAAGATGTCTAGTGTATAATCAGTGTACCTCCAACTCCCCTACATCCTTCCCTTTCCTGAAGGTATGCTTCTTTCTAAACACATCGATTTTAATTGAAGAGGGTGGGGAAAGATGTCGGGAGGAGTGATGTCAGATTTAGACGAGGGGGTGTATGTATATATGACGCAAGGTGTTGCACGCATCGTATGCATACCGTTGTACGCGTTTTGTGATAAATGAGGCATCGGCGGGTCAACATCTCGTCATCCCTGAGAGACATCAATATCGGATCGGGGGGATAGGTTCCGCGCGGATGCTAGAGAGATCGACGGCTTGATCGATTGCATCGTCTATTTCCCCAATGAGGGCGCTGCAGGCGAGCGTCAGATGAAGCGTCTTCCTCTTGGCGGACGGACGGAGGAAATCGAACGCACATCATGTCACCCTTGACGAGGTAGAGTCCGAGTGGGATTTCCTCGACGCCTTCTTCCATGCTGTACACGCGTTCCTTGGACTCGGAGAGGACCACGTTAGATTTTTGGTCGAACCCTGCGAGCACTCCCTGTTTACAAGAGGGTGGTGGGGCCGAATTGAGCGGAGATCGCAACGATGCGGAACGAACGTGACTCACCACGATCGCCCTGCCATCTTGGAGCACGAGCAGTACATGACCTGGCGAAGCGAGAGAGGGTCAGGACACGGAGAGCAAGATCTGGGATCTGGAGCTCACGGTCGACATAGCCCTGGAGGCTGGCCATTTGAACGTACGCGTGCGTGCGTTGTGGAGATGGCGGTTGGCGGTTGTGTTTTGACGGCGATGGATGAGACAACGACGGGACTGCCGCCTGGTGCGTGCGCTGAATACCTCCCAGCGGTCCGCACAAACGTCGTCGATAATGAGCAAGTAGGTGTCACGGTTCTTGGGGTCTTGCCCTGGCGGAGCTCCGCCACGTGGTTCGAAGCCTAGTACTACCTTCGGTCTCACCGTCTGTGTGATCTACCGTTTTCAGAGCCTGTTCGGACCCGCTCTATGATTAGTCTCCCGTATACGGCCGCCTCTTAGGTAGGAAGAGTCTCGTTCCTACTCTTCTAAGTATTATGCTCTGTGAATTTTGATAGTTCTCCATAACCTCGGCAAACACCGTGACACCGCTCACCCTCCGATATAAAAGATCGACCGACGCCTCTTCCTCTCTTAACACATGACAGCTCGAAAGCTACGAGTGTGTCCCAGCCGCGTCTTTTCTTCTGAGTGGGAAGGTCTGAGCATCACAGTCATCCTCGATTGTCTCTAGCCGGGACCAGTCCTAATGGACTGAGCGACGTACCAGAAAACCAGTTGCCAGTTGCGCAATGGTCAGCTTTGAAAAGCGTCGCGGTGACGGGGTGGGTGCTTCCTTTCCACTGTACTCAACTCAGCATTCTCTATCGCGACAATTGTGTCTTCGGACGCACAACATGGTTTTCAGGTCTCGTGCCCACCTTGGCCGCTGTAATGGGGTTTTCAGACACATCGGTTTACACAACCGAAGGAGGAGCAGCGCAGCCCTACCTCGCTGCTGGGCAGTTTACCAACTGTTTACGGGAATACATCTCTACGGCTCATACGCCTTACATCTAGGATCTCCCTCCGTGACCCACTATGTCACCCTCTGGTGCATACACGCGCCGTCCTTTGCATGGTCGGATACCTCCTGCCCATCATTGACCCTGGCCATGTTGTCCTTGCTGGTTCGCCAGTGTTGCAATGGTGGTTTCATTCGCCGAACTAGCCATTGTATGTCGTACGAGGAGATGAGCTGGATTGTCGTCTTGGCAAGGAACACTCATTCTTTAGTTCACTTCGTGGCTCGTGGTCCTTGTTGACCGCGAAAATCGATTCAGACTGCTCTTGGACTGTCATGTTTTATTTATTTTTATTTTTATTTCCTCTTCGTGAGGACGCTATTTGAGTGTTATCTACTTTTGTAGATCTGGGCATGACATAGCATCTCTGATGTCATCTCCAGGCCTACAACTGTACAAGTTGCCCTTTCGAAAGGTGAGTCAAATCTTTGGTTCGTTCTGACCCGCATGTAGGTGGTACGCTATTATCTGCCGCAAATGTATCTTTTCTTCTTCTTTTTTTTTCAATCATGTACTTATTCTGTTGCTGAAACATGGATCATACTTTACTGTCTCGTCGCCAATGTGGTTGGGTGAAATGATCTCGAGGTCGAGTAAATGCTCAACACTTGAAGTGGTATACTGCAGTGTTCATTTTTAATGCGACGTCTGACCTGTCTTTTTGCAGGACTTTACTAAGCTGCGCTTCATATGCAGCCGCCAACCCAGGATCAAATCCAGCACGCGATGATGGCTATCGGTCAGCTTAAGCATGTATTTCGGCAACGTAGTGAGCTCTCTTGGTATTTCTTTGTTGCCGCTCACGCTCTGAGGCTTGTGGCGTAATTATTAACTCTCCAACACGAAGGATCCATTCGCCCATTATACTAACCGTTGTGTTTGCCCCAATAGGCTGGGGAGGTCGCTGAACGCCAGGCTGCAAACCGATGGACGCTTGCTCCTCCATACTGAGCAACGGACTCTGCACATCCTGCTGTTCCTGAGTAACATTTGGGTATTTTAAGGGGTTGGAAATGGAATCCTCAGTCACACCGAGTCACGAGCGCGATGAAAAGCAACTAACTGGTAGGACCTGGTTGGGTCCTCAAGCATATTCAGGAGCGTCACTGGGTGTGTTGTCACTGAGCATACAGTGACGTCGCGCATGTCGCAGACAAACTATGAGTGCGTGTTCACCTTATCATTGTCGAAATAATGCCACGGTGAGTTACAGAATGGCAACGTCCATCGTCCCATTCACCCGGAGATCTGGATCTGTGTACCATGTGCTACGAAGACGACATCCAATGCAAGCTTCCTCGGTCAGGAATTTCACCTCCAAGATCGGACTCACCGACGAATTGGATGGATTCGCAAGTGGGTCATGTCATACTGCCTTTTTTTCACGGTAGATCGAAAGCAATGAGTGGCTCTCAAAGGAAAAGCGATACCATTGTCACCGCAACCATCGTGTCATCAGTGGATGTTTCGTAAATCGACCTCGAAGGGTGGAATAAACCATTGACGACGCGTTGAATTGCCTCAGACTGGGGGCCGATTGCGATGCCGGAACCTTCTGAGCCTCGAACGATCTTCATAGGCCTGACGATTACAGTTGCATAGCCAACAGATTGACTGCTCTCCAAGCCAGATTGTAATACTGTAGCAGGCTTGGAGGAGGACCGTGCACATGACCGCGACGCGGAATAGACTCTTCTCCCAAGTGCTGGTGTTTCGAGTCAGAACAGAGCACGTGCTGCAAAGGGCATCATCGGATCCTATCCTCGAAACAATGGCTGCATGGTGTAGGGAAACTTCCCCCATTCCAGTTCATATGCAGTCATAGGAACCAAACTGCATATAAGTAGGCAACCTAATTCAAGCGAGAAATAGGTACCCGGAGATGTGCTAGAAAGCCGAGGGAAAATAGTACAAGAGACGATAAGCGGAGGTAAAGAGATGTTTGAATTCGGACATGATCATCCCATGATCACTGCGTAGGGAAGCTCTTGTCTCCCTCCCACTTGACGGCCACATTTCCTCCGAGAAGCTGGTGAATGCGCTGCTCCACCTTCGACCTGAATGTCTTCACCAAGCCCCGCATATATGCGTTATTGTATCCCTGCTTCGATTTCACCTCAAAGTTGATCCTCAGCGATCCCGACCTCCTGGGCCAAAGCCTTCAGGTTATCGGCCCGCCCCCACCCTGTGTTGACATTCATGTGGATACTATTATCGGCTGTGATGACCGATGGACCATGGGCATCGATCTTCTTCTGGGTCGCAAGGGAGCGCGCTGTGATGTGGAAGAGCTGCACGTGAATAGTGATGGCATTGTTCTGCAAGGCGGAAGCAGCTTTGAGGTGAATGGCCAATTCATTCCCTTCTGACGTGGGCTTCAACCCGCCAGGCAGGGTATGTGCGGGAACAACGACGTATTGCGAGATCATGTTCGTGCCAAGGTTTCCACTCGTTCCTCGGCCGAATTTGAACTCGTCTACGAGGAGTCCCGGGAAGACATGCTCACTGATCAGGGTGCTTCTGGGCAAGCTCAGATGCCGATTTATCGGACACGGTTAAAGTGCGATGGATGAGGCGAAAGATGAATGGCCCTTGGGCGGAGATCTAGAAAGAGGTGCTGAAAGGCAGAGAATTCTGCTCGCGGTGAAGCTCTTATGCGTTCCCTACCCGCATATGCCCCACACACCCGGATCTGCGGTGCCCCGCTCGTACCTGTAAATCTAGAGCAACTTGACGTTGTACACCCTGAAACTTACCTAGAATATTTCTGAACGGATGGAGGGCAGCCCGAAACCAATACAGGGACGTAAGCTGCAGGCTCCTGCATAGGGCAAGGCACCCATAATTGGATCTTTTTAATAAAAGGCTGCTGTTTCGGAGAGGGGCGTGAACTTGGCTCAAATTATATCAAGCTCTCCGTGATCCTGGATAATATCTAGGACATAGACCGGCCGGAGAGCAGCGTTATGGGCCTAGACTCAGCTATTCGCGATTAGATTGCAGCGCCACAGAATGGGCTCTTCTCCCAAAGCGCTGGCGTTTCGAGTCAGAACAGAGCGTATTCCGCAGCTCGTATTTGTAGATGTAGTAGCAACTCGATGTTCATGCGCCTTGGGGCTTCCTAGACTGTTTGAAGTGGCATGCCGAACGTTTAACTTTAAACGTGAGGTGGAAACCAATACTGGTCGCAAGGCTTCTGCGGGTTCGGGCAGGGGTGTGAACTTGCTTCGAATTATGTCAAGCTGTCGTGATCCTGGCTGCCACCGCATCACTGGCGGCCCATCAGCTGCACACTCGGGACGACGAAAAACCGTAAATTTCCCTTCCCACCAGGAATAGCACAGGATCGATAGTCGAATTTCCGTTTTCGTTGGCTGTCCTCCAATCAGAACTCGGATGGCTTATGCAGCAGTAACGTTACGAGCATAACTTTGCAGATGGGCGGCCCGCGGAAAGTGGCGTCCAGACTGAACCATCCGCGATTAGATGGTAGTCGCAGGACTCTAGACAAGGCGTATCGGTATGCGTTTTTCGTGACCGATCCTAGTCCCTGAATGTAGTGGTGCACGTAGACAAGGAAGTGCATGAAACGGCCCAACGGAAGCCCAATTGATCCGATTTCCTTTTCTGGAATGTTGACACGATTGGTCTGGACCGCACGGTGCCAGCGCGCCGCCCATTTGTCTGACGGCTGGAACGTTTTGAGTACATCCTCGTTGCCTTCTGCGTCCACTGTGAGTTCTTTTCCCCTCCCCTCTCGACGATATCTAACATCTCGCAGCCTTTAACCATCCGCTGACATGGCTCAAGATGAGAAAGACCGCCACCCACAAGACCCCGCCCCCGCTGAGAAGCTCGAGCTTGCCCAGCTCCAAGTAGAAGAACACGACCAAGAGTCCGTTCCCTTCGATACCCAAACCGACCAGTCCTCGTCGTCACTCCCAACGCCCGCCACTACCCCATCCAAACCGCAGCGCCCAAAAATCCCTGCCGCAGCCATCATCCCTGTATGGATAGTCCTCAGTTCAACTGTCATCCTATACAACAATCGTGTGTATAATACCTACGGATTCCACTACCCCGTCTTTCTTGTCACCTGGCATCTCACTTTTGCTGTCAGTCATTTCTCCTTCCTTTGTTGTCGACATCTGACATGTCTACGAGTTAGGCTATTGGCACAAGAGTGCTTCAGCGGACGACTAGTCTGCTTGATGGCGTTAAAGACGTCCATCTGTCTCGATCGATGTTCATGCGCTCCATCCTCCCTATCGGCGTGCTCTTCAGCGGTAGCCTCATCCTCAGCAACACTGCCTATCTTTATCTCAGCATATCATACATCCAAATGCTCAAGGTATGTCCCGCTCCACAAACACGTTCCATATGCGTTCGACGTTGCTGACTTTCAAATCATAGGCTTTCACGCCGGTCGCAATCCTTCTCATCTCGTGGCTTAGCCGAACAAAGGAACCGAATCGGAAGCTAGCCTTGATCGTATGCATGATCTCTTCAGGTGTTGCCCTCGCCTCGCACGGAGAGCTTCACTTTGACCTCACTGGATTCTTGATACAAGCCGCTGCCGTGGGCGTACGTGTCACCCTTCCAATCGTCTAGTGCGCCGTGATTGACCCAGGGCGACTTTAGTTCGAGGCCTCCCGTCTGGTCATGATCGAGATCCTTCTCCATGGGCTCAAGATGGACCCCCTTGTTTCTCTGCACTATTACGCACCGGTCTGCGCCGCCATCAATCTCCTTGTCCTTCCTTTTACGGAGGGTCTCGAACCATTCTATGAGATCGCCGCTGGCAATATAAGCTGGGGGATTCTTCTCTCTAATGCCTTGGCAGCGTTTTTGCTCAACGTCGCCTCGATCTTCTTGGTGGGTGCTGCCAATGGCGTGGTACTGACACTCGCGGGAGTTTTCAAGGTTGGTTCTGATGCTGTTACGTTTGAACGACGGAGGTTCTGAAACCGCGTTTTTGAAAAGGATATTCTACTTATTGCTGGTTCTGTGCTTCTGTTCGGTGCACCTATCACCCCACTGCAAATCTTTGGTATGGTTCACCATCGATTCTCACGTTCACTCGTCGAATGATGGTTATTAGGCTACTCTGTCGCGCTGTGCGGACTTGTCTTGTACAAGACGTGCGCGGGAAAGTAGGGCGGTGCGGTATCATACGCCCCCCTACATATCGCGCTGTGCCGGAAAGTCACGATTGGTTTCTTTCCAGCTTCGGACTCGCGCAGAAAAATGCTTTGGTCATGACCCTGCCTGTGGATGTTTTGCAGTTGAGATGCGCTGCTATCTTTGTGTGACCTATCTTGCCATTCCCTCCCCTCTTTCCTCGGATTATGCTTTATATCCCGCTAGTTACTCGTACATTTCTGCATACTCGACCATAGATACCATGAACACCACAAGAATTGTCATTCGTTACTCTGTGATAGATAAATGTTATTGAGTGCAGAGGTATTGGTCCCCTTGTGAGTGCGTGGGTACCTATATATACCACATGTCTTTGATTGACGAAACTCGTCCATGCAGATAACAAACCCAAAAAATACACAACATCAATCGCACGACCATTTACGTTCACGACACATGTAATGACCATCAAGGGTCCAGCGTCTCTATAGGGAGTACCGGCAATGCATGCACCCGTGCCGTGGTTGGCGATGATCGGAAGTGTTAGCAGGCACTTCCGACAAGTCTCGGAGGCAGATATAGCACGGCGAGAGCCGATCTCGTCTTCATCCGCCGGCGTTAGTGATTGGATTCTGCGTGGAACGAGCAGCGCGCTTAGTTTACAAACCCTACACTACCATGAGCAGGACATCTTGGACTCACCGACGATTCTGAAGTCGCCCTAGTTGTGGTAGTATAGCTCTGGGGATGGCGCGACCCTTTACGACGGGTGTGCCGATGTTGATGTCAAGTACACAGAGAAGCCGCCCCGATCGCGAGAATAGGACACGATGAACAGTCTACCGAACAGACGTGCACAGTATGTGACGAACGTTGTTAGAATGCAGGGCGTGCGTGCACGAGTCTGTCGAGTGAGGACGAGGTACAAGATCTTGCATACTAAACCTTTGTCTCCGTATCGGCAGGAACGAGCGCGTCGGAGAACCCTGCTCTGATATCCAGGTATGGTGTCGAGCGATAGTACGAGGTAAACGCACTGTGAGCTTCGGTCTCCTATCTACCACCGTGAGGGTCATAGCGTACTCCTGTCCACCAATATTGGTAAGAAAGAGTATACAAACCGGGTCCGCGACGCGTGGGTTCGGGAGAGGGAGGAAATGTGCGTACCCCAGAGGAGTCTAATTAAAGCCATGACGTCGGCACTAGTGTAAGAGTCGTTCTACATTTGGTAAGATGCGACTCGACATACCCCGGAGACGGCGGGAAGCGCGGAAGCAAGCTGGGAGTATCGCAGCGCAACATTTGCCTTGCTGTATGAAACTTGTAGACATGCATTGGACGGATCGGAGCGGATGCAACCTATGGCTGGAAATGCGCTAGCCCGGTCGCGCCGGGTCGAGTCGAATCTTCAATCAACCGCCACCGGCATGTCACATCAGGCCGTGACAAATGTGTGAATTGAGAACGTAACGGATCGTATCATGCGCTCCCCAGTCCCCCTCGCCCTCCCCTTGGGCCCTAGCAATCCTTATAGTCTACCATTCACACCAGCGTTCACTGACACGCCAGAAGGTCCTCTCGGCCCTCGCGAGCTCTGCTTTTCAGCCTTTATCTCGGACTCAACTTGAAGGTCAACGCTCAGGGTTGCTGGGGATGTCACATTAAATATTTGATCACGCGTTCGGTACTTACCCTGAGCTAGAAGTAACCTCACTGACAAGCTCCATTCCAATTCTGACAGACCTGCTTCAAGGAATCAACATAGCACAGATAGATTTCATCGAACCTCCTGGATGCTCTTGCAGGAGATTTTGCATGAAATAATTCACTGGGGAGGAGTGGGGCAAATTCAATGGGAGGCTGACAGTCATTGACACGTTCTGGAGTGAGGCGAAGAAGGTGGCGTCAGTTTCCCGAAAAGGAATGGTGGGCGATACATAAGCGACCGATCGAGAAGCCCAAGCGAGACCCCGATAGAATACAAAGTCTTCTCCTTTCCACTCCACTCCTTTGACTTCTCTCCACCATGTACGCCCCAGTGTTCATTCTACGCATTCGTTGCTCACTCTTGTCCTAGGTCCGACATCTCGAGCGCCAGCTCGGCGTCGACGACGACGTTTGAGACTGCCCTCACTTTCAACGCCATTGTGTTTGGTATCGAACTCGCCGCATTCACCCTTCTTCGTCCCTACTTCAAAGCTATCTATGAGCCCCGTACAGTCACCCCAGTTGACAAGTGCGCCCCCTCATGCTGACTCCACGCCCCCTCTGACCCTTGGTTCATTTCACAGTGAACGTGTCAAGCCATTCAAGACCGGACTGCTCACGTGGCCGATCGCACTCTACAAGGCAAACTACGAAGACATTCAGCGCGTCAATGGCCCAGACGCCTATTTCTTCGTCCGATTTCTCCGTGTGATGATCCGCGTGCTCGTCCCCATCTGGATCGTCTCTTGGGCTGTACTTTTGCCTGTCACTTCAGTCAACAACAATGTCTCCGGAACCACCGGACTGAGTAGTTTCACATTCGGAAACATTTCGCCCGACCACAAAGAAAGATTTGCCGCATTTATCATCCTAGTTTGGTTTTCCACCTGTGAGTACGCTATATGCGTTTCCGGCGCGGATTCAGTTCTTGACGCGATTCGTGGGTCATTCTTAGTTTGGATACTCTGGAACATCAAGCACGAAATGACCCATTTCATCAATGTCCGGCAGCTCCACCTCATCGACTCCGAGCACTCTCGCTCTGCTCAAGCCAACACTATCTTGGTTTCAGGCATTCCTTCCAAGTACCTTTCTGAAAAGGCTTTGACGCAGCTATATTCGAGTTTACCAGGTGGCGTGAAAAAAGTATGGGTCAATCGGTATGTCATCCTCAAGTCACTTGATCACACTGCATATATCCGTTTTCTGCAGTGATTTGAAGGAGCTACCTACTGTTTATGATCGCCGTCTCGCCGCATCTGGGAAATTGGAGTCTGCCGAGAAGACGTTACTTGCTACTGCAGCAAAGCTTCGCGCCAAGGCACTTAAAAAGCAAGGCGATGATGCTACATACCCCTCAGAGTCCGCCGATGAAGTTGAACGTAACCTCACACTCGCCGAGAAACTCGTTCCACTTGCTAAGCGTCCCACTCATCGTCTTCCTGCTGGCATCTTGCCTTTCTCCCTCCCTTTCATTGGTCAGGAAGTCGATACCATCAACTGGTGCCGTGACGAGATTGCCGCGACTACTGCTCTGCTTCGTCAAGCTCGCAGGACCATTTCTGAAGAATCTTCTCTTCCCATTTCTGATGATGTAGGCAACGGAGGGAAATCGAATGGGAAGGACAACTCTGAGCAGTCGTACCCACTTCTGAGCTCCGCTTTCATCACCTTCAACGAACAAATCGCGGCACACATAGCGTATGGCTCACTCGCACACCACGCGCCATACCACATGGCTGATCGGTACCTCGAGGTTTCCCCCGAAGATGTTCTCTGGGGGAATCTCGGCATGAACCCGTACGAGAAACGCGTTCGGATGGTGATTAGCTATGCAGCGACCGCCGCTCTGATCATTTTCTGGGCAATTCCTGTGGCGTTTGTTGGTATCATATCTAACATAGAGGGTCTCTGTGTTCGCGAGAGTTGGCTCGCGTGGCTCTGCACGATCCCGCCAGTCGTCCTTGGTATTATTCAGGGTATCCTACCCCCGGTTTTGCTCGCGGTTCTCATGATGCTCCTTCCCATCGTTCTGAGGTTGTTCGCTCGCTTTGAGGGTATCCCTACCCGTACAGGATTGGAACTCAGCTTGATGACACGTTACTTCATCTTCCAAGTGATCGTAAGTGTGTTTCAGTATCGAAGAACGTATCTTGTTCATCTCATGGATCCGTAGCACTCATTCCTTATCGTCACCCTGAGTTCTGGAATTGTCGCTGCCCTCCCGAGCCTTCTGCAGAATCCCAGCTCCATTGCGACCTTGCTGTCGACTTACCTTCCCCAGGCGTCAACTTTCTTCCTTACGTACGGGGTTTTTTTTTCTATTCTTGTTTATCAGTGAGTGCTGACTAATGCTGAATAGGTACATCATTCTGCAAGGACTTGCCGGATCTGCAGGTGGCTTCCTTGCCATTGTTCAGCTGATTGTGTATTATGTGAAGTTGTTCATTCTCGGAAGCACTCCTCGCTCCATCTACAATATCAAGTTTGCTCCTCGAAGCGTTGCATGGGGCACTTTATTCCCTGCTATCACACTCCTCACTGTTATCAGTTAGTTTGCCAATGCTTGGCGTAATTCCGGTGCTGACGACTTGTGTAGCTCTCGCCTACTCCATCATTGCTCCTATTATCAACGGGCTTGCTGTTCTCGCCTTCTTCCTGTTCTACCAACTCTACAAATACCTTTTCTTGTACCAATTCACTCAGCCACCAACTTCGGACACAGGAGGCTTGTTCTATCCCAAAGCCATTCAGCACGTATTTGTTGGCCTATACGTCCAGCAGCTCTGTCTCTGTGCACTATTCTTCCTCTTCCGGGATGAGAACAACAATGCGGGCGCCGTCCCAGAGGGCATATTGATGGTGATATTGATCTTCGTGACTGTGAGTCAGAACTCTCTTGATTTCCGAACACAAACTGATGCAGTGATCTGGCAGATTGGATTCCATCTTGTGATCAACGCTTCTTATGATCCACTCATCAGCGCACTTCCCCTCAGTATCGCTGACAAGACCTACGAGTCTGAAGGTTCACCAGAGGCTGACAACGGGCGCAAGTCAGATGATAAGCGGCGCGATACTGTCGACTCCGCCCTTGGCGCGTCCACTTCCGACCCTGTGCAAACCCAACCACTCATCCAGCGCACCGACTCGTCGCCCGATGCCAAATCCGATGCGTACTTTGACGATCGTCACTTTTCGCAATACGCAGACGGGACGGTGGATTATGGATTTGCACACCCTGCGCTCGCGCGTCCTCAGCGTATAGTTTGGATTCCGGAGGACACGCTTGGATTGGGGAAGGAAGAGGTCAAGACGAACGAGGCGTCGGGTGTATTGGCGACCACCGCAGGTGCGACCATGGATGAGAGAGGGAAAGTGGCCGTTACTGCGCCGCCAGTGGATCTGAACAAGTTTTGAGGTGGTGCGCGATCTCGAGTCTGCGCTGTGATCTTGCTTTTTCTTTCTCTGTTGTTTTTCCTGTCACTCTGTCACTCATAATGTTTCGACGTGGATCATCTTCAATTTTTTTGTGTATGTCAAGCGCGCTTGGTTACATTTCATTGTGCTGTTCTCAGTATTTGTAATGATTTACACTGCTGGTATTTGTCTACAATCGTGGTTTATGATGCGATTCAGATGCTTTGTCGGTTCTCTACGGGCCCGGGTAATCCTGCCAGCCACTGGGCATCACGTACAACATTCGTCCCGGGCGTCACGCCGTCCACTGATCGATCCCTATCGCAGTTTGATCTTGGCAAAAGCACATCATTCCTGCTCAGGGTGCTACGGCGCTCAATTAGTGACCCTAGCTGCCAACGAGGAGAAGAAAAATGTGCTACATGACAGGTTATGCCTTGTATGTATGATCAGCTTCGTTCGCGCTCATCAGAATGGCCCGCATGCATGCGTCTATAATACCCAAAGCTTATGTCGTCTCATTCTTAGTCTCCGCCCCTTAGGTAGGAAGACAGTCGTTCCCACTCTTCTAAGGTCTCATTCTCTCCTTCAAGTTGGTGAGACGGTTTTGCCAAGAGCCGCATTTCCGCGTTTCTCCCAGTCATGGTAGGACCACTCGATTTGCAGACTTGGACAAAACAGGGTCTGGTTCAGAGTAAGGTTCATCATCGAGATGTCATAGTTATCTTCAGCGTCATGAAGTGAGCACATGCTCACCCTACTATCCCCACTCTTGCCAACGTAGCCGCTCAGTCAAGGGATCAAGAAGTTGGGCGCGCGGGCGTATCCTAAACTCATAAAAGCGTCCTTGGGTACCCCCCAGATTCTGGCACAACCCACTACGTCTTTTGATCGCCTGCTGAACATCCTGACTTTGATGGCGGCTGATGAAGAAGTTCATTCCAATTCGCACAAGCGTCGCGAGTAAGTTTGTGTTCTCGCCTCTGATCTATTCAGGTCGTCTGAACCGGGTCGATCAGGAAACCAGTGACACCAGTTAGCGATGATTCTGCGTCTGATGAGTACTTTCCCGAGTCCGAGGAAGAGGATAGTGCTCAACAATCTGGCGGAAGGTCTGTCTGTTTGTTCTTAGTATTGTTATTTTGAGCTGGCAGATGTGACCATTCTCGATGATCCGATCCAAAAGGTTCGTTCAGCGCGGTGGGCAATCAAAGCAATCGGAAAGCTTCCGAAGTCTCGAAAAGTCCGTCGCTTCATGTTGCTGTCCTGGCAAGATTGTAGAGTTTTATTGATCTTACTCGGATTCAGTGAACCCGAGGGACTCAAACTGGGCATTCGGGTGGACCGGAGCGGGTCCCACCGGTTAGTTGCTTTTCATCATACTCATGACTCAGCGTGACTGAGGATTCCATCTCGAAGGGTTTCCAACCCGTTAAAATACCCAAATGTAACTGAGGAAGGAAAGGTTCGACTAATTGCGAAGGGGAATGCAGAAGAAGAGCAGCAGAATGTGCAAAGTCCGTTGCCCAATATGGAGGAGCAAGCCTCCGAGTCCATCGGTTTGCAGCCTGGCGTTCAGCGACCTCCCCAGCCTTATTGGAGCAAACACCATGGTTAGTGTAACGGGCAAAGTCAATATGAATGGATCCTTTGTGCCGGAGAGTTAATAGTTACGCCACAAGCCTCAGAGTATGAGGGGCAACAAAGAAATACCAAGAGAGCTCACTAGTATGTTGTTGAAATACATGTTGGGCTAACCTATCGCCATCATTGCGTGCTGGATTTGACCATGGGTTGGCGGCTGCATATGAAATGCGGCTTAGTAAAGTCCTACAAAGACAGGTCAGACGTCACATCAAAAATGAACACTACACTGGCGACGAGACAGTAAAGGATCCATATTTCAGCAACAGAACATGTACATGATTGGAAAAATGAAAAAGTTACATTTGCGGCAGATAACAGCGTTCCACCTACCTGCAGGTCAGAACGAACCGAATATTTGACTCACCTTTTGAAAGGGCAACTTGTACAGTTGTAGGCCTGGAGATGACATTGGAAATGCTATGTCATGCCCAGATCTACAAAAGTAGATGGCACTCAAGTAGCTCCTCACGAAGAGGAAGAAAAAAAAAATAGAACATGACAGTCCGAGAGTAGTCTGAATCGAGTTTCACGGTCAACAAGGACCACGAGCCACGAAGTGAACTAAGGAATGAGAGTTCCTTGCCAAGACGGCAATTCAGCTCATCTCCTCATATGATATACAATGAGGTATTTCGGTGAATGAAACCACCATTGCAACACTGGAGAACCAGCAAGGACAACATGGCCAGGGTCAATGATGGGCAGGAGGTATCCGACCATGCAAAGGACGGCGCGTGTATGCACCAGAGGGTGACATAGTGGGTCACGGAGGGAAATTCTAGATGTAAGGCATATGAGCCATAGAGATGTATTCCCGTAAACAGTTGGAGCGAGGTAGGGCTGCGCTGCTCCTCCGGTTGTGTAAACCGACGTGTCTGAAAACCCCGTTACAGTGGCCAAGGTGGGCACGAGACCTGAAAACCATGCTGTGCGTCCGAAGACGCAGTTGTCGCGATAGAGAATGCTGAGTTGGGTACAGTGGAAAGGAAGCACCCACCCCGTCACCGCGACGTTTTTCAAAGCTGACCAGTGGCAACTGATATTCTGGTGCGTCGCTCAGTCTATTAGGACTGGCTCCGGCTAGAGACAATCGAGGATGACTGTGATGCTCAGACCTTCCCGTTCAGAAGAAAAGACGCGGCTGGGACACACTCGTAGCTTTCGAGCTGTCATGGGTTAAGAGAGGAAGAGGCGTCGGTCGGTCTTTTATGTCGGAGGTGACAGTGGGTCGTGAGGCTGACGATGGCCTCTGTCAAAATCCCAGGACGTGGTGACCATGGCCAGGCTGGTCAGCGAACTACTGGCACAATGCCAAGTGCATTGCCTGCGACCAGAAATATCCCACGACCATATTCCGAGCGTCTATCGCAAGGTTTGACCTCATAGATAGATGGGTTGCTCACCAGACTAAGTAGTTCCGAGGTTGGCCGCGTGTTCGCCATGGCGCTCATGGCGAACACGCGGCCAGCCAGGTTCAAGTTGAGCGCTTTTCCGGGTCTACGACTAACTTTATCGCCGAAACTGATCTGTACGAGTCTCGACTTTGCAAATGACCTCAGACCTTTCCCGATCTGCGAAGGTGGGTACCCATCTCGATGGGACTTTGTTGTTGCTAATACTGCTGTCGGACTCGCTTTCGCTTCACCCCTAGATAACATCGATCATGCCGAATCCCCCGGACATTCGCCACACACAACATACAAGTACTCAAAACGTATCGCAGGCTTCAAATAAACAACCATATCCTCAGAGACCCCTTTCTGATCCCTCTTCAAGTCTAGTTGTGGCTCGCGAAGGCGGTCGTGGTTCTGGTAATGCTCGAGCGAAGATATGTGATTGAGTAAAACTAACGAGCGCTTCGCTCAGAGCCTACATTGTCCCATGAAATCAGGCGGCTGGCGATAGCTACGCAGCCTCACCATAGCCAAACAATCAATGTCATACTTTTCGGTGAACCGGGTGTCGGGAAAAGCGCGGTGGTCAACCTTATCGCTCGCAAAAATATTGCCAGAGTCCCATCAGGTGTTAATAGCTGTACGCTGCAATCGATTCGTTACGACATCCCCGTTGACGAAATAAATGTCTGCATATTCGAGACCACTGGCCTCGAAGAGCCAGAGATCACGGACCAATGCTATCTTAAAGCTCTCGAAAAGGCTTACGAATTCGTCAACAAATTAGACGCCGCTGGTGGCGTCCATCTTTTGCTATTCTGCATTCGCGCGGCTAGATTGACGGCCACTACGCAGAGCAACTACCTTCTGTTTTCTGAGGTTGTCCTGCCGGCAAACGTGCCCATAGCACTCGTTTTCACTGGCCTGGAGAGGGAGGTAAAGATGGAGGACTGGTGGACGAGGAACAAGGCTGTCATAGAGCGCTATGGCCTCAAGAACGACGGACATGCATGCATTACCGCAGTCACAGACCGTACCCATCGCCAAGATCACAATTACGCGGAGTCGCAGAAAAGGATTCGCGAGCTTCTGAAACGTTGTTGCCTCAAAACTTCCGCATTTCTGCCTGAACCAGACGATTGGTTCCTTCGCCTCGGGAACGGGATGCAGGCGTTTGTCCAGTGGCATCGGGAGCCAGCGAGAGGGGACCCAAACACGGTCAAGAGGTTCCTAGATATCATGGAGCAAGGGGATACACAGCTGAACAGCCGATATGCAGAGGGTAGGCCTCAAGATACACTTTTGGCGAGGATACAACACCGGGACTCGAAGGGAGAGGCCGACTTTCCAAAGTCAGACACGACGCCGAAGTCTCGAGATTTGAACGGAGGGAAGCGGAGCGATGACCCTCCAAGGGCAGGCATAGTGGAGATCACCAGGACTCAGCAGATTTTGGATCCTGGGAAGCGGGCCAGTGAGCCTCTGAGGAAGAGGGCGACGGGCGAAGTGGGGATGGGCCAATGTCGAGATTCGATCGCAACAGTGGAAGAAGATAAGAGGGAGAAGTGGGACAATGGGGCTCGAAGGAGGGGAATAACAGCAGAAAAAGCCAAGGCTGAGTCCCCAAAGGTGAACACGCCAGTGGAGAAATACGTCAAGAGTGAGACGGGCGTGTCGATAGATGAAATTCGGTCCAACTTCCCTCACGATCTTACCGGTTATGTTACAAGATCTGATAATTTTCCTTTCACATCTGGCAGCTACGGAGATATTTATAGAGGCCAGTTTAGTATGAGAGGAAAGTTGACTGATGTGCGTCACAGTTTTCTTGCCATGGAGAAACTAAACAATCATTAGGTCGCAATTAAGGTATACAGGATGTACCTGCAGTGCGACGATAACCTGCCCAAGAAGATGAAGGTATGTCCTCGCCTATAACCTTATTCACTATTTAATACGACGGGGAATAGCGATTCCACAGAGAAATTCTTGTGTGGTTGAAACTGAACCATCCAAACGTTTTGCAATTGTTTGGGACCATCAGGGACCCCAATATGCACCCCGAAATACCTGCTATGGTGTGTCCATGGGTTGAAAATGGTGCATTGTCAGGATATCTCGAGCGAAACAAGGACCTGACGGTAGCAAAAAGATTGATCCTGGTAGGTCTTCATTGTAATGCACAGTCAATAGCGGCAGAATATCGTTTTCCAGGTTAGTGACGTGGCCCATGGCATACAGTACTGTAAGTTATCGTGATCCTGTACCCTTTCACCTTTCTGACAGGAGATACTCTGATGGATAGTGCATTCCCAGGATGTCGTCCATGGTGATCTGTCAGGCGTATGTATTTTAGCTCTGGTCTCCTGTTAGTCGCTCATGCTTCCGAATGGATAGTCTAATGTATTGGTGAATGGTGGCGGGAAGGCTTGCATTGCCGACTTTGGGTTGTCCAGATTGTTGATGGCGATAGGTGGACAAACCTTGGCAACGACTCGTCAGAATAAGGGTACTGTGCGGTGGATGGACCCTGAATTACTTGACCCCGGTAATTCTCGTCCAACGGGCCCGACTACACGAAGCGACGTGTATTCATTTGGAAGCCTTATGTTGCAGGTGTGTGACACGGGTATTACACCTTCGTTATGGAACCATAATTTACTGGAATGGGAAGATTCTGACAGGCAATATTCCTTATCACTGGCTTTCTCGCGACGAACAAGTCATTTACGCCATCTGGAAGGGCACGAGACCGCATCGATCCGATCAAAGAGCGGTCACGAACGGCAGATGGAAATTCATCGAAAGGTGTTGGTCTGTCGATGAAGCACGTCCTTCGAGCGATGAGATCGTCGAGTTTACGAGGAGAGACCTCGCCGAAAGTGGCAGGACAGTCGAGTTGTAGGAGAATGGCAGCCGAGGCTTAGCCTGCTAGTAGTCGCGATTCAGTGTCGGATATTCCTTCGATACTTCCATGCGTTCCCAACCATTTTGTAATTGGTAATGTGGTTGCAACTAAAGTACGCTATCTTATAATGCATTGCGTTGCAAGTTGCCTTCAAACGTAATGCATTGTAAGACACTGCACTGCATATCTTGTGTTGTGTTTTCTGTGAACGAGGGCACTGAATTCACAACATCTATGAAGGAATTCCGATCTCACCAGTGAGAAGAACCTGACACATCGGTTAGAAAGGATGCATCCCGCACTACCGTATGCCAGTGATTATTGTGGCACGCATTTAGTCCCGGATTAAACCTATGATATCACATCACCGTCATAAACTTACATGCATGTATGCGGAAGATGTCGTGAATGGTGGGCGAGAAATCGACTCAAAGGGAAAGAACACAGACACAACAACGCTCTGTCCCAAATGTCACCTCCCACGGCTGTTCTCCGAGTTTCTTTGTCAGACAAAAATGCCTGTAGCAATTGTCGTCACCGACCTCGAGTATGAAAAAGAGATGGAAGACCGGTATAGAACACTTTGGCATCAAGAGCGGTGGTTATGCATGTACTAGCGCAGTCACGGACGCAGTACCCTGGCGAAAACCCCAAATACACGGAGTCGCAACAGGACTTCTGAAGAACTGTTCCCTCAAAACTGGGCCTTTTTTCATACAAAATGGCTCATGATGGCCACGGCCCTGGTGACATCCCCAACGGGGTCGTTGTCCGAGTCGAAGTTGATGGAGAAAGTGATGGGGAACAAGCGACTGTCGCAGGCGAGTTTGCTGACGGTCAACGAGATCATGGCCGAAGTGGAGAACCGGAGACAAAGCATGGCAGTCGACATGGGCGTGTCATTGGAAGGGGCAGAACACTGGACCATCGACGACGTGACGAGTCTTTGTGAGGACACAAGGTTTGACAACTACTCGGGCGTGTTTTTTCGCTGATCATCGAGATATAGATCATCCATCGCTATCATTTTCCTTCGTTGTTTACGTTGTAAGTACCTGTGGTGGACGCCGTGCCTTCATGTCGACATGTTCAACAAAATTGATTGGTCCGAAATAGATAGATTGCATGATGCCGATATCGAGATTGTCGTAAGTACATACCTATCTACAAATGCACATGTTACGTCTACCAATCCAAACGGGGTTAGTTACCTCGGGTCCCCCTCGGCTGGTTTTTCAGATAAAGGCTCGAAAAATCGGCTTAAGAGTTTTGCAGCAAGTTGGAATATGACCACAGACCTTGCAAAGGTGGATACCCATCTCGACGGGATTTTGTTGCTGTGAATGCTGCTGTCCGACTCACTTTCGTTTCACCACTAGATGTCATCGATTATGCCGAATCCCCCGGGCATTCACCAAACAGGACCTACGAGTACTCAAGACGTATCACAGGTTTCAACGACGTGTTTCAAGCTGGACCCCAAAACGGTAAAGGTGTTCCTAGACAACATGGAGCGGGGGGATGCGCACCCGAACGGCCGAGATAGCGAGGGTAGGTCTCAAGATACGACTTTGGTGGGGATACAACACCAGGGCATAAAGGGAGAGACCGACTTTCCAAAGTCAGACACGACGCCGAAGTCTCGAGATTTGAACGTGGGGAAGTGGAGCGATGACCTTCCAAGGACAGGCATAGTGGAGATCCCTAGGACTCAGGAGGTTTTGGATCCAGGGAAGCTGGACAATGATCCCCTGAGGAAGAGGGCGACGGGCGAAGTGGGAATGACCCAATGTCGACATTCGAACACAACAGGGGAGGAAGATAAGAGCGGGAAGTGGGACGATGGGGCTCGAAGGAGGGAAATAACAGTAGGAAATGCCAGGGCTGAGCCTCAAAATATGAACACGCCAGTGGAGAAGTGCGCCAAGAGTGAGACGGGCATGTCGATGGATGACATTCGGTCCAACTTTCCTCATGATCTTACCGGTTATGTTACAAGATCCAGTAACTTTCCTGTCGCATCGGGCGCCTACGGAGACATCTATAGAGGCCAGTTCAGCATGAGAGGAAAGTTGATTGATGTGTGTCACAGTTATCTTTCCATGGAGAAACTAAATAGCCGCTAGGTTGCGATCAAGGTACAGAGGCCGCACCCGCAGCCCGACGAAAACCTGCCCGAGAAGAAGATGAAGGTACGTCTTAGCCTATAACCTTATTCACTATTCACGACTCGGAATAGCGATTCCACAGAGAAATTATCGTGTGGTTGCCACTGAACCATTCAAACGTTTTGCAATTGTTTGGGACCATCAGGGACCCCAATGTGCACCCCGACATACCTGCTATGGTGTGTCCGTGGGCTGAAAATGGTGCATTGTCAGGATATCTCGAGCGAAACAAGGACCTGGCAGTAGCAAACCGATTGATCCTGGTAGGTATTCATTGTAATCCATGGTCAAGAGCGGCTGAATATCGTTTTCTAGGTTGATGACGTGGCTCATGGCCTACAGTACTGTAAGTTATTATGATCCTGTACCTTTTCACCTTTCTGATCAGGAGATACTCTGGCGGCTAGTGCATTCTCAGGCTGTCGTCCATGGTGATCTGTCAGGCGTATGTATTTTGGCTTTGGTCTCCTGTTATCGCTTATACTTCCGAACGGACAGGCTAATGTAGTGGTGAATGCTGATGGGAGGGCTTGGATTGCCGACTTTGGGTTGTCCAGATTGTTGACGGCGATAGGTGGGCCAGCCTTGGGTCCGAATAAGGGTACAGTGCGGTGGATGGCCCCTGAACTACTTCAAGACCCCGATAACTCTCGTGGAGTGGGCCCGACTACACGAAGTGACGTGTATTCGTTTGGAAGCCTCATGTTGCAGGTGTGTGACACGGGTATTACACCTTCGTTATAGAACCATAATATTTACTGAGATGGGAAGATTCTGACAGGCAATGTCCCTTATCACTGCGTTTCTCACGACAAACAGGTCATTCAATCTGTCTTGAAAGGCGCGAGACCTGATCGATCCGATCAAAAAGCGGTCACGAACGACAGGTGGAAATTCATCGAAAGGTGTTGGTCTGTCGATGAAGCACGTCCTTCGAGCGATGAGATCGTCGAGTTTACGAGGAGAGACCTCGCCGAAAGTGGCAGGGCAGTCGAGTTGTAGCGGAGAATGGTGGCCGAGGCTTAGGTAGTCACGAGTGTCAGATAGTCCTTCGGTACTTGTATGCGTTCTCAACCATTTTATAATCGGTTTTATGGGACGGTCCGGGAGTATGGGTTTGCGCACTCTGCGCTCGCGCGTCCTCAGCGTGTAGTTTGGATTCCGGAGGACACGCTTGGATTTGGGAAGGAAGGGTCAAGACGAACGAGGTGTCGGATGTATTGACGACCACCGCAGGTGCGAGCATGGATGAAGGTTACTGCTGCAGCGTACCAATGAAACCACCAAGAGGGGTCGGCCCCCATAGTGTCGCATTTGGGCTCATGCATGCTTGAACGATTGTATCGCACCCTCGCAGAGGGTGTGCACATGCCTGAACTACATAGCAGATTGAGTTGAAGGGGGTCGTAGCGATGAGGTTGTCTATGTATGATATCGCATCGCGATGCTCTCCGCCATAAACATGATGATATCATAAGAGAGATGAACCGGTGAGGGAACCAAGTTGGAAAAATACAGACCTTGACCAGAAGGAGAAAGCTAACGTGGGATGAATGAAAGCGTTCGAATGCGATGTCGCAGACCCGATAGATGCTGTGCCTCTCCCCGTTTCCGACAAGTCTACACTCTTTACGATGTTGCCAATGACGGACGGCTAAATTTTGATGGCCTTTGTGTAAATTGACATGAGCGTTAGGGTATGTGAGAACAGAGGAACGAGCACCTGTTCGGCATCGATGAGCGCTGTGTCCCACTGTTGTAAACGAGTTTGGACGAGAGCTCGACTAGCAAGTACATGATGGATTGTATTCCGAGACTCGTGGATCGCTGCGGTCAATAAGCTTCCGCGTTCTCGAGCTGATCGTGCTTCCACGAATGGAGCACAGCGTCGTCGATCTGAATGTCGGAAGTGGGATGTAGACGAGACAATGGGATCGAATCCTAACTTCAGATTTGGAAGGACGAGCGGACGAACAAGAAAATCGTTCAGATCCACCATGATACAAAGGAACGCGATACTGACGGAGATGCGAGATAGACTTCCGATGATATTTTCCAGTATTCCCACCAACTGCGAAAAACAAACCGGTCGACTAGAGAATATATGTCTGGAGGGTGTTGGATGAGGCCGAGCTGGGTATGTATTCACTGTGTTGAGGTGTCCCAAAACGAATTCCCCATGCTGGTAGGAAGGCAGTCGGACAGATCGGTTCCATGTAGAATCTTCATCACCCTCGCATAGTTGTATGTCGTGCTTTCCTGATCAACGTTTTGACTAGGACAATGGCCCGGCGGGGTGACGGTGGTGTACGGAGTCTCGACTCCTCACCCGACGTTTTCCGCATTTAGTAAACCTTCGAAAGAACTTCAGTACAAAATCGGACCCCGTGACGGACGTCCGGCTTTCCATACTCTCATGTGGCTAGTAAAAGGTACGGTTTTCAGCTTATCGATCGTAGGCTCTGGACTTGCCGTAGCCAGTTATAGCACAACGGAATAGCGATTCTGATCCGGGCCAGTGGCAGTGCGAACAACCTGACATTTGCCCTTTCACTGTATACTGTAATCGTGCACGACGTGGGCTCACTCGGTCGTCTCTAGATCTACATTTCTCGCATTCAGATCGAGGTATGTGTTACTGCTTCGTTCACCACAACGACTCTGCCAGTGACTAGCCAACTTGAACAGACAAATATTCGAGAGACAGATCAGTGACAGACAAGCGCTCCTTATTAACTGCGTCTTTAAAAGTATGCCGTCCGGTGTTGTGGTTTTTAGCATCCTCGCCCCGACAGTTTATACAGGAATATGCGTCTTCTCAACATGCGCCTTCTCAATTCGAGCTCAAGACGACTAGAGCTGTTCCACCACCGTCCTCCTCGATACGCGATCGTATCGCATCGATGGGGTGATGAATCGGAAGAGGTTCTCTTCACTGACATCTGTGACCAAGCGCGCACTGAAAGCAAGGGCAAGGGTTACGAGAAGATCCGAGGTTACTGCGCCCAGGCGATACGGGACGGGCTCAACTACGTTTGGTTGGATACCTGTTGCATCGATAAGAGCAACAGCTCAGAAGTCGTCATGGCGATCAACTTGATGTACGACTGGTATGAGAAGTCGGAAGTCTGCTACGCCTACCTGCACGACGTCAGTGACTCCTCCAAATTCATTGAAAGCGATTGGTTCTCGCGGGGTTGGACCTTACAAGAGCTGATCGCACCCAAACGCCTCAAGTTCTTTACAAACGACTGGACTTTCATCGGTTCTCGGGAGGATTTGATAGACCCCATTGCAGAGCGCACGGGAATCAGCCACGAGATCCTCCGATCTGGGAAAATTCCTCCAGAAGTGACTATATCGCAAAAAATGGTTTGGGCGGCTCAGAGAGAAACGACCATGGCGGAAGACAGGGCGTACTCGTTGTTGGGTATACTCGGCGTCAGCATGGTTCGCATCTATGGGATAGACGGTGCCGCGTTCGAGGACCTGCAATACAGGATCATCGCAAAATACAACGACCAAACCCTCTTCGCTTGGTACCATACCGTCACTCACCCTGAAGACGCCAAGATGGAGGACGCAGATACAGATGCAGCTCCTCATCCAGTTCCCGATCCAGCGCCTCATCCAACTCCAGAGTCGCTCGAGGACGATATTAGTACCCCTTCACAGAACACTACGGGACTTCTCGCATCCTCTCCATCCCAATACTTGAAATCCTACGAAATCTCTGAAGACGACTTCCTCAAGAACTACGTGGACCGTATCAGAGACCAAATCTATCGATCGTATTTCTCCATCAGTAACAATTTGGTTCACATGTGTGTCCCTGTCAAGCATATGGAGGGGAAGTTCTGGAAGGCAATTCTGCGCTGCAGTCTCGAGCCTCCAGATGGTGATCGGATCCAACGCCCTCTCGTTATCTACATGGAAGAGATCAAGCTATGGAAATACCGCCGGGTACACCTTCCGCGTAATAAGGAGGAGAAGGAGGTGGGTGACGGCCAGACAAATGACGTGAAGGATGTTCCGGGGAGCTTGGAGCGGTTGAGTGACGCGGAATCACACCTGGAGGGGTATGTCTTACGAGACATCGACGTGGTCGGCCGACACGGAGAGAGTTCCCCCGATGACCAACTGAGGCAGCTGCCCGACGATCTGGATGCCCTCGCCGAGCTTACCGAAGCGGGCGTGGCGATGGATGACATTCGGTCCAACTTCCCTCTTGATCTTACCAGTTATGTTACAAGATCTAATAAAATTCCGTTCGCATCGGACGGCTACGGAGATATCTATAGAGGCAAGTTCAGTATGAGAGGCAAATCGGCTGATGTGCGTCACAGTTTTCTTACCATGGAGAAAATAAACATCCATTAGGTCGCAATCAAGGTGTACAGGGTGTACCCGCAGTGCGATGATAACCTGTCCAAGATGATGGAGGTACGTCATAGCCTACTAGTATAACCTTATTCACTCTCTAATACGACACTGAATAGCGATTCCACAGAGAAATTATCCTGTGGTTGAAACTGAACCATCCAAACGTTTGGCAATTGTTAGGGACCATCAGGGACCCCAACATGCACCCCGACATACCTGCTTTGGTGTGTCCATGGGTTGAAAATGGTGCATTGTCGGGATATCTCGAGCGAAACAAGGACCTGACAATAGCAAAAAGATTGATCCTGGTGGGTATTCATTGTGATTCACGGTCAAGAGCGGCTGAATATCATTTTCGAGGTTAATGACGTGGCTCATGGCCTACAGTACTGTAAGTTATTATGACCCTGTACCCTTTCACTTTTCTGACAGGAGGTACTCCGGCGGATAGTGCATTCTCAGGCTGTCGTCCATGGCGACCTGTCAGGCGTATGTATTTTAGCTCTGGTCTCCTGTTAGTCGCTCATGCTTCCGAATGGACAGTCTAATGTACTGGTGAATGCTGATGGGAGGGCTTGTATTCCGACTTTGGGTTGTCCAGATTGTTGACGGCGATAGGTGGACCAGTCTTCGTAACAAGTCAGAATAAGGATACGGTGCGGTGGATGGCCCCTGAACTACTTCAAGACCCCGATAATTCGGGTCCGACTATGCGAAGCGACGTGTATTCGTTTGGAAGCCTCATGTTGCAGGTGTGTGACACGGGTATTACACCTTCATTATAGAATCACAATTCACTGGGATGGAAGATTCTGACAGGCAATATCCCTTATCACCGCCTTTCTCGTGACGAACAAGTCATTTACGCCATCTGGAAGGGCGCGAGACCGGATCGATCTGATCACAAAGCGGTCACGAACGGCAGATGGAAATTTATCGAAAGGTGTTGGTCTGTCGATGAAGCACGTCCTTCGAGCGATGAGATCGTCGAGTTTACGAGGAGGGAGCTCGCCGAAAGCAGGCCAGTCAAGGTCTAGCGGCGAATGGTGGCCGAGGCTTAGGTAGTCACGAGTGTCGGATATCCCTTCGGTACTTCCAAGAACCTGCATAGATCGGTAAGAAAGGATGCATCCCGCACTACTGTCCTACATCCGTCCGCTCTTGAACAAATTCTTGATAATGCTTGTGTGTGGGATGCTGAGGTTTACTATAAATTTACAGCCTTCTTGTATTCGAAATTGTTAATTATGCCATTCTCAGACGTTCTCAGATCTCGCGAGTCCAGGGACGAGCGGTTTTCGTGTCGCAGCGAGCTATCTTTTCCAATATCTCGATGGCTTCAAATTCACGCAGCTCCAGCGTTTCATTCACTGGTCGGCGGTGCCAAACTATCCCGTAGTATGCCGTCCACTCCCCATCAACTACGAAGAATCTCAGCTAGTCATTCCCATCCTCTGCGAATTCGACACCCAGAACGTCCGCCTTTAGAACAAACTCGGGCTGCCTTGAACCTTTTTCGTCCATTTGTCGCCCCTCCCCTCCTTCCCCACGGGATCTGTCAGCTAGATATCGGCTGTAACGCCAACATCCGTGTCAGGTCGACGCTGCAGGTCATTGCCGAGTCCCGTACTGACTGCCACATCACAACCTGGGCCGACACCACTCTCTACAGCGGCATCGATCATGTGTTCGCCTGGCGATCTGCAGTTCCTCAGCGGTGAATACATGCGCAACCTCTTGCTTAACCCTAACGACTCCGCGTCCGTGCGCGTCAAATTTGAGCGCCCGTTCACCCCCTCCCAAGGTCATCGTCTTCTTCAACCATATAAACACTACAACTGGCGCCCGCCACCGACACAAAGGGGTAGACGCTCAATATTCACAACGGGGACATACGCATCATTGTTGCGAAACGCCACACACCGGCAAGGATTCTCTGAGTTCAAAGTGTCAGGTAACAACCATATCTGTACTCTGCATTGACTTCTGACATTCGCGTGCGGCATGGTCCTCTAGAAGACGAGCATCTCAACGCCCTTTAACCAACGCTCCAATTTCCCACTGCAACCTCGTGCCCACCATCTGATACTCGGCGACTCGAATACGACCCCAAAAATCTATGATTCCCGCGCGGCGCGACACTACCCTGTTCTGCTCCTGAGGGATCCCAGGACCGCTTCGCTTAAGGAACTCTAATTTTTACCAACGGGTTTCTCGGTACGATCGGTTGGTCAGGGTACCTGTGGAGGAGCTTATAAAGCTATGTTGGCCCTATGCTTGACTTGAGACTAAAAGATCTCATTTTCACTGATTCCTCGAGATATAGGACATCTAAATTGAAGATAACCTTGAGCTGACCATCTTCGGGAAGCGATTCTGACTGATGTCATATGCTACACGTGGGGTTAGTTTGACGAACGGCCTTTACCAATGATAATGTAAACGGGGGATTGAGTGCCCCTACTATCTCTTCCCCTAGGCCTTGGAACTAGCCACAGCTCGAACGGAGCAGGGGACATTCGACCCTGTCGAGTTCTTGAAAAATGCCACTGTCTTTGTCGCCTTGCACTCCGCGATCGTGCAGCGCACACCGTCAGTCTCTCTCGGCCGCACTGCCAATCTTCACATTAATGTTCATATCGATGGCGTCCAGGACTGGCCTGGTGTGGCACCACTGCCGCACACATTGATTCATGGGGTGACACCACCCTTTGCTCTCCTGTCACCAGCATTTCTATTCAGACCCACTCGTAGTTCTCCAATACTCCGTTCACGATGGCACGCGGTCATCTGTGTTTTGTCCGGACACCAACGCAATGAAAACATCGAGTTTCACTACCTTTGTGTACGCAAAGAAGAGGTGTAGTATGCTTGAAAGGTCATTGTGACTCTGCCTTCGGCTAGTGGTCCATTTATGCTACGTATACCAGTCTGCTTCGGGCCTGCCACGTTTTGTGCGGTCGAGATATGATCTCTGGAAATAGGTGAACAACTTGCGATCATTGCATCCTCTTCACTATCCAAGAAAACGGCGACACAATACACTCTTTACTAATCAAAACGACCACTAGCACTCTCTTCGATTCTTTACAAGGCTATCTCGTTCACAACTTTAGTGGTAGCAGAACTCTGCTAGATGTGCTCCTCCAAGGCCTGCTCGCTGACAATTTCCGCGGCATCATAGGTCCAATCGAATTCTGTGCCAGCCCAACCCTAGAAAGGATGTCATCGGGATCAAGCTTCCACGATAGCAGCACATACAATAACGTCCGCAGAGGCGGGCATTGTTTGCTCATCGACAATGTCGGAGGCATCATAGGTCCAATCAAACTCTGTGCCAGCCCAACCCTAGAAACTTGGATGTCATCGGGATCAAGCTTCCACGATAGCCGGACATACAATAACCGCAGAGGCAGGCATTGTTTGCTCTTTGACAATGTCGGAGGCGTCATAGGTCCAATCGAACTCTGTGCCAGCCCAACCCTAGAAAGGATGTCATTGGGGTTAAGCTTCCACGGTGGCAGGACATACAATAACGTGCGCAGAGGTAGGCATTGTGTGTGGATATAGATATAGCGGGGGAAGACAGTGCTGTTGCTAAAGGACTGTTAGATTCCGATCGACTTCAAGTCCGTCTTTATATCCCTTCGTGCCAGTGGTTCAAACAAACCATCACACTGATTTATGGGCGCACCTTGTTGATGGACAGAAGCCTGACATACCGTCAGCAGTCACCAGTTCTGTAGTAAGAATCTTTGCTGAGGTGAGCGGCGGCGTTGACAGGAGGGGAACCGAGAAACGAGTTCTCGTGAACATGTTGTCATCATGCTGTACATGCTTCCAATAGTGCAACGATCCCAGCTCACTTGACTTGAAGTCGTGATCGGTGTTTAGCTAGTATGGGCGTGCCGCGCGCATGGCTGAAAGCCAGCTTCTTGATAGTAGCGAGACTTTTATGTTTCTGGCGAGCAGAAAGCTATACAAGTACGAGAGATGTGGATGATGCTGAAGAGCAATTTTTACAACCCTTCGTGGATCGAAAATAAAAATACACACCTTGAACGATGACCATTGGGTGTTGACCGGTCGTTGACCCTGGATCAAAATTCATCATTATCTTTCTATAACAGGGGCTATTGTGCGCACTACCGTTGGCCAGTTCCTCCGACTTATCAGTTGAGCCATCGACGCTGGCGCTGCCACAGCCTTCCTCAACAAATGATGCATTTGTTCCAAATAAATAAAAATTACACCTTGAACAATGGCCATTGGGTGTTGACCCTGGATTGCTTGGATCGAAACTCGTTGTGCAAATGTCATCTTTCCACAACAAGAGCTAGTATTGGCAGTTTCGTCCATAGAACTCTTCCATTAGCGGTAGCCCATCACTGCGGGGATAAAAGGGACCAGCGGAACAATTGAACCATTCTAAGGCATTTATGGGCCGCTGGTGCACCTGTTGAACAAAGTTACCCAATGGACAAGAGGGATCACACACCTGGTTTTCTTCTGGAATTCGACAGGGTCGAACGTGCGCGTGAATCCCCTGAATCATTTGTTTGAGCTGTGGCTGGTTCCAGGGACGAACGTCCATCGTGTTGACGGACGTGCTAAAGACATGTTCGCGATCCTCTGGGTAAGCGACCCAGCAAGCCTGCGCGGCGTAGAGGATAGTGTTTCTGCACATCTCGATATTGAGTGTCCACCCCTTTGCGTCGATAACAGTGGTCACTCTGATGCGCCGGTTGAGTCTTTATATGGTTGAAGAATACGGTGACCTTGGTGGGAGGTGAACCGACGCTCAAAGTTGACGCACACTGGCACGGAGGGAGGGTCATTAGAGGTTGTGCATGAGTTCACCGGCGAGGAACTCCAGATCAAAGGCAGGCTTGACACTCAAAGGTTTCGGAAGACAGAGCAACGTACTTGGACCCCCGCAACTAACAGACCACTCACAATGCTGATGGGAAGGCTTGTATTGCCGACTTTGGGTTGTCCAGATTGTTGACGGCAATAGGTGGACCATCCTTGGCAACGAGTCGTCAGAATAAGCCTGAGGGTACGGTGCGATGGATGGCCCCTGAACTAGTTCAAAACACCGAAAATTCTCATACAACGGGCCCAACTACACGAAACAATGTGTGTTCGTTTAGAAGCCTCATGTTGCAGGTGTGTTACACGGGTATTACGCCTTCATTATAGAACCACAGTTTACTGGGATGGGAAGATTCTGACAGGCAATATCCCTTGTTACTGGCTTTCTCGCGACGAACAAGTCACTTACCATCTGGAAAGGCACGAGACCGGATCGATCCGATCAAAAAGTGGTCACGAACGGCAGATGGAATTTTATCGAGGGGTGTTGGTCTGTCTATGAACCACGTCTTTCGGGCAATTAGATCGTTGAGTTTACGAGGAGGGAGCCCGCCGAAAGCAGGCCAGTCAAGGTCTAGCGGTGAATGGTGGCCGAGGCTTAGGTAGTCACGAGTGTCGGATATTCCTTCAGTACTCGCATGTGTTCCCAACCATTTCGCAATCGGTAATATACATAATGTGGTTGCAACCAAAGTACGCTATCTTATAATGCATTTGCGTTGAAAGTTGCCTTCAAACGTAATGCATTATAAGATACTGTACTGCATACCTTGTGTGTTTTCTGTGAACGAGGGGACTGAATTCAGCTGCAGAGTATCTATGAGGGAATTCCGATCTCACCGGTGAGAGAACCTGCATAGATCGGTCAGGAAGAATGCATCCCGCATTACCATATCATAAGTTATAGTGACACGCATTTAGTCCCGGATTAAACCTAAGATATATATTACCGTCATAGACTTACATGTATTGTCGTGAATGGTGGGCGAGGAATCGACTCGAAGGCAAAAAAAGACACAACACTCGGTCCTAAATGCTACCTTTAGAAGTCCAAATAATCCTTGCCCGTGCCCCATGTTTGTGCGCCAGTGCCCGCCGTCCCATACGGGTCCTCGGGTACTGCGCCTTCAACATCCTTGAACGAGAACTCGCGCTTGAATTTTGCTTCGAGAGAAGAGAGGGTAGCGATGAGCTTCGTGCATGCTTGTTCGAGCACAGCTTGAGGAGTGATAGTGCCATCCGTCTGAATTTTGAGAAGGAAATAGGGGTGGAGAGGGTGTGGGACTTTGTAGCCTGCAAAGAGGACTTGGGGCATCGAGAGCACTTGGCTGTAAATACGCAGGTTGAGCGAACGGGCATTAAGTTGCCAACGGAGAGGACGGGGGAGGAGAGGACAGAGAAGTGTGGTACGTACGCTCGGAGCATGTTACCCAACGTATGATCCTGCTTGACGACTTTGAACGTGGCAGCGTTTGGGATTTTCGTGTCTTCTGTTACTTCCACGCTGGGAGGGCATCATTTGTTGAGAAACGGCCCACGATCGTTACACGGGACACGCACGGTTTCTCGCCATCTTCGAGAACGTATAGCTCGAATCGATTCGGTGCATTCATGGTGGGGTCACTATAAGTTACGCTCTGGACACACTACGAGGTATCCAGAGTGCTCGACTGGTGGGGAAAGTGGTCAGCGTACTATTCAGGAGAGGGAACGACAAGTTGAATGAGCTCAGAACGAAGATCGATTTCACGACAGGGTTCAACGACAATAAATATGGGCTCGCGGCCCCATCCTATTCGTGTCCATTAGATAGATATCCTCACCTTGCAGACAGTAAACGGTTGGACTCTGGAGGTGTGGCGCAAAGCCGTGAATTCAAACTCCGATAAGGCTTGCCAATCAATCTCATCCACGGACCGCAAGACGACATCGACTACCACTCCTCAAGGTCAGTTTACGCCCCTTCGATGTCCTTTTCATCCAGAATGCTACCCATACGATCCGTGGAAGCTGATTGAATGCATATATGCGTGTGATCGGTTGGGATGGATAGCTGGATGGATTGAACGCTGCTCGGATGGACCAAGATGAACGTATGCTAATTGAGATATCTTTGGCCTTGTACAGAAAATGCCGACCCACCTCTCGAAGACTCGCAAGCACCGTGGCCATGTCTCTGCTGGTCACGGACGTGTTGGAAAGCACCGCAAACATCCCGGAGGTCGTGGTCTCGCTGGTGGTATGCACCACCACCGGTATGTCTCTCCGTTTTGACTCTATGTAATAACGGGCAAACGATGGCCAACTTGGCGTGTAGGATCAACTTTGACAAATACCACCCTGGTTACTTTGGTAAAGTGGGTATGCGCCGATTCCACTTGACTCGCAATGCACAATGGCGGCCCATCATCAACGTCGACAAGCTGTGGTCGCTTGTTCCTGAAGTGGAAAAGGAGGGATTGACAGAAGACTCCGAGGTTGTCCCGGTTATCGACATTCTCCAGCACGGATACGGAAAGGTGTTGGGTAACGGACAGTGAGTTGATTGCGAGTCTTTTAACTTTGAGTCTTGTCCGACGGTTCCTGCAGACTACCAAAACTGCCGTTCATTGTGAAGGCACGCTTTGTCTCCCGAAAAGCCGAGTGGGTGTCTAGATTGTCACTATTTGTGACCGTGTGCTGACGCCGTTGGCAGGGCTAAAATCAAGGAGGCTGGTGGAGTTGTATCGCTCGTTGCATAGGTTGTTACTGGTCTGATTTGTTCTGTTTCATTATTTTCCTACTGCCACATCCCAAGCAATGCACATCCATGCGCTATGCACCACTGCCGTGTGATCTAAGCCATGCATGTTTTGATAAGGAACCGAGTGGTGGGAATGTCCACCCGAGCGTGGTAATTATGTAACCACGAACCTGGGATGCCTTCCATCTCGACCTGGTGTGGGTTTATCTCTTCTCTTCCCTCCCTTTCACCCTCCGATTTATACTTTATTTTATTTCTTTTCTAGATCATAACCAATATTCCACGTGGAATCGCACTCGACGAATCCAAGCCTCCCCTTTCCTGGCCCGCACAGACACCAGAACGTCCCGCACAGCTACCGCAATGGCCCAGAACGGCGCCGTCCTCGTCAACATGCCCCCAGAAGATAAGAAAGAGTCCAAGCAGCTCTTCGGTCCCGACATCGGTGTCGTCAGCAATATTCCAGCGTGGGCGCACAGCGTGGGAAAGAACCCCGCTGCGGATTCCCTCTCTGCAGATGTAATCAAGAGCTGGATAGCGAAGAGCAAAGAGGTCACATCTCTACCCTCGCCCATTCTTCCTGTCTGACCCCGTTTCAGCCCTCTCAGCCTACGACCACCCTACAGGCACTCGTCAACCTCAAGCGGCCTACCCTCCGCTTGGTCCCACTTACTTTCGCACCTGGCGATGATCCTGACCAAGCAGACTCGCATCATCACCATGGTTTGGAATTCGAGTACGATTGTGACGCACCAAAGTGCAAAATCGATGTAAACGTCATCCTCCCCGCCGATCACCCACTTGCCGAAAACGGCCACTCTCGGGGCTTCTCCCGCGTCCTCGTCTTCCAGTCCGTCTTTGACGGTGGCTTTGGTAAATTCCTTAAATTAGAGCAAGATGCTACTTTGGAATTGGGCAGATTCGAACAGTCCGTCCGCCCGGATGATCTCCCGTCGGAGAAACCCCCTGCCGATCCGCAAGCCACGGGCCCCGCCGCAGCAACCCCTCGAAACGGTCGTCAGAGAAAGCGCTTCTCGGCCTTCCACTTCCACAAGCGCTCCGGTGACCGTGCTGCTTCTGGTCCCGCCTTAGCCGTCGTTGATGCTGACGCTGCCGATACTTCTCCGGAATCCGACAAGGATAAAGGATCCAAGGACGACATGCGGGAAGGTGTCAGGGTCATCATTCGCCTGTCTGCCTTGGACGAGGATGTTATGGACGTGCCCACCGTCAATGAGCAGACCACGTATCTTCACATCGTCCGCGTCGGTACACCTCCCGCCGCTGACGAAGAAGACGTCAGACCGTGGGTCGTCAAAGTCATCAAGCGCGAAGCAACGGTTAGCGTTTATTATCCATTCTTGTGGGTCGTCTTACCCAGTCTTGCAGATTGGCCCGCACACATTCCATCTCCACGAGATCTACGGTCTCACCGGCCAGTCATCTACCCCTACCCACCCTCATACCTCTTCTCCCACAAGCACAGATGCTCATACATACCCGCCTACCGCCACCACTGCTGCACCTGCGGCTGTTCATGAGGACGAACCTTCTTCAGAGTGTCTCCTCTGTCTGTCTTCTCCCCGCGAGGTTATCCTCCTTCCGTGCCGTCACCTCGTTGCTTGCAAAGAATGTGCGATCAACATGGTTGAATTTGGGGCGGGAGGCAACATTGTACACAATGAAGCCACCAATGCAACTACAAACGCCGGTGCGGAAACTACCGCCGGGGAGGGGGGCAGCGGCGCAGCTAACACGAGCAGTTCGACCGAGGCGCCTATCCCGCCGACTGTCACCCCTCCGAATCCGCGCAGAAAACGCAAGGCTAAGGGGTGGTTCTGCCCTGTTTGCCGACAACGTCAGTATTTTTCTTAAAAGAGCCTCGAAACCAACATGTTTAATTTTGGTTATGTGCAGCTTACACGTCTCTCTTACGCATATCTACGACGCCACCAACAAAGGACATTTCTGATGATGAGAACCGTGGGTCTACCTCCATCGACGATCCCGAGAACGAGCAAGATGTTGCCCTCGAGGGGAATAATGTCAGTGAGCTCGCCCCTGGGAACAACGACCCCCTCTCCGCGGCGCCAGGCGGTATGATGAATACTCTGCGTTCTGGATTCCGTAACCTCACGCTCGGCAGTACGACCCGCCCGGAGACTGACACCCTCCCGAGAGATGTCGAGCGCGGGCTTGGAGCCGAGGCCACTCCCGCTTGAACGAACCCTTGGACGGACTGCTATGTCTCTTGTATTCCCCGCTGGACTATCGTGCTTGCTCTACCCGTGTTGTATGTGTCGAAGTACCATCGCCTTGAGCTGTTGTACTTTTCTTTCTTCTTTTTTCCTCCTCGTGTTATGCCAACTTGAGACTGGCACTGTAAATTTGCCAGACAAGGCGCGGAATTCGGATCGTCAGCACCCTACTTGATTCCCTTTTCTTCCCCTTTGTTTTTGTCTTTACCCGTGATCTAATTGTACTGTATCGTACGTACTCTTGTCTGGAGACCCAGGTAGTACGCTTGTATGAGCTCATCCATTATTTAATTTTGTGAGATAGCCTATTGATCATTACTGACGTTGTGTAGGGTAGTTTCGTTGCCAACGAAACCCGCCAGGAAAATCGACGACAAACTATGAGCGACCAGACCGCCGCACGCATAACCGTTGCACCAAAAGGTAGAATACTGAATGACTACCATTCAGTATCACGGACGGTATATGTACTAGTTACGGGACCTACATAGGTAAGCCCTGAGTGTGCTTACACAAACTCTGTCAACATTTAGCAATGATTGAATGATTGGATGATTAATGGCAATCAGACGCCCACAGCAACTTCGCCACGCACCTCCACTCAATTCCCCAACGTCGTTCTATGGAGTTGGCTAGGATAATCGTCCTCGAGATCGCAACTGTGTCCCACCGCGTTGTCGGTGCTGCTACCGAGTATGCCAGGCGCAGGGGGTTCAGGAATGTCCAGTCCTGTCACTTTCGGCTAGAGAAGGAGATGCAGACGATTTCTGTCGCCGTTGGAGGCATCCTGGGCGTCCTCAGCAAGTCTTCTCTCCCGAATGGGCCACCACTCGATGACCGACTTCAGGAGTGGTTTTCAACCGACGAGTTACCGGCATGTCTAGATACGTTGCATCAGATGGAGAAGATGCTCCAGAACGATACCTGGACGAACACGATCTTTGGCTTTGTGAATACGCTGCGTTCGTCACCCCCAGAAGACAAGATCGATGCGGCCGTCAAGCTCTTTGATTCGCGGAGAAATTATTTTCATTTCTTGTTGACAACAGATGTCTGGTGGGTGTACGAGAACTTGGATCAATTCGTCCATGACGATACTCCTCAGGAACTGCGAGGAGGCTCGACAACAACCACGAGCGATTTCGACGTCGGATACGACAGATAGGCCAGCTGCTGAATTGGTGCTTGAGCCGAACGTCGAGTGAGTGGCATTATGTCGTAGCGGAATCTTGCTCAAACTAGTCATTCAGCAATGCTATAGATGCCGAACAGAGCAACGCCAGTGTTCCGCTCAACACGGAGAACAGCGCGACGATCATCGAGGAGAAAGAGAGGAGCCAGATGGACGACCGTACGTGTATGGTACCTATAGTGCAGGGACGGGAAACTGATTTGCATTCATAGTAAGGAAAATAGACGATATCTTGAAGTGGCTCGATGGATTGAGCTGCGCTGCTAAACAAGAAGAGACATTGTCTCTGCGGCAACCTGATACCTGCACATGGTTACATTCCACATCCGGATACGAGTCATGGAGAAATACCGACGATTCATTCTTGTGGTTGCAAGGAAAACGTGTGACATTCAACCTTTGCGAAAATGTTCGTGACTGATATCACCTGATCACAGCCGGTTCTGGCAAGACGGTATTGGCGTGCGTTCGCACTTCATATCACCTATCAATGCTCACTCTGATCACAGGGCGTTCGTGGTGGATTCACTCAACAAGCGACATAGTGGGGGAGCACTGGCATTCTTCTACTGCGATTTTCGAAGCGATCGTTCCACGAGTGCCGCCGAGGTGATGCGCTCGCTCCTTTCTCAGTTGCTCCGTCACATCCGTGATGAAAACATCGACCCTGGAAAATTGGTGGACGACTTAGTCAGAGAGAAGAACAGTGACACACCTATCCTCAATAACGTCAAGCATCTCGCTACCTCTGTGTCCCAGGCAGCGAAGCAGTTCAGTCATCAGCCGCTGGCTGTAGTGGACGCTCTGGACGAGTGCAAGGACATCGAGAAGCTTCTTGATGGTCTCCTTATCTTGGCTAAAGGTGGCATGCGACTCTTCGTAACTAGCCGACCCCTCCAGATGATCAAGGATAGTCTCCGTGGTCTCATGTCGATCTCGATGGATAAAATGACGGGCGCAGTGTCGACGGATATTGCGCTGCATGTCACGAGAGAGCTAGATTCTCGTCGACGGTTGAGGGACCTCGAGCCCGACTTCAAGATGGAGATTCATCATGTCCTGTGTGATAGGGCGGACGGCATGTAAAGTCTGTCACCGTATATTCAAACTCACGCTCAACATTACATTTTCAAGGTTTCGGTGGGTGCAATGTCAAATTGACACATTGAACCAATGTGCAACCAAAGCCGAGGTCCGAGAAGCTCTTGATAACCTGCCGATTGGTCTCGACGAAACATACCAGAGGATCCTCGTCGCGATTGACATAGGGTCACCCGAAGGGAAGCTCACACTGCGAGCATTGGTATGGCTTGTTGGCGCGTTGAGACCCCTCCGATTGGTTGAGATCCATGAAGGACTGACAATTGACCTCGGGAAGCGGACCATGGACCCTGAGATTGGACCTATGCACAAGGGTGCTTTGCTGGATGCGTGCGGCAGTCTTGTGACATACAACGAAGAGACGGATATTCTTATTTTATCCCACTTCAGTGTCAAGGTGAGTCGTACGGTTTAGTCGATTTAATTGCATCTCAACATGTTGGGATAGGAGTACCTCACCGGGGATCTTACACGAATCAAGTTACCGCGATACCACATCAGCTACCAAGGTGCCCACGAGCACCTCGCCCGAATCTGTATCTGTTATGTTATTCTATACATCAAACATGTCCACAGATCCGGTGACAAAACCCCATTGCCTCGCATTATGCGGATAATTGACGGGCGGTCTCGTAACGATACTGGGCAGTGGTGCCATCCCTCAGGAAACACTCCGGCGGTGGTCTCCATGTCACAGGAACTCCTCGGTTACGTGTTCACTGACGGGTTCAACCACCTTGCGTATCTCGGGTCAGCGAACCATGTTTTAAATGACATGATGGCTCTTCAACTGGATATACAACGATATCCCGATGCATGGGAGGCGATTTATCAGATGTCACGACGCCATAGAGCTCCAATCCGTTGGCCGGCTCGAAAGCACGATTTCATGCTTTATATCCTCACTGCCTTTGCTTCCGACTCACTCCTTCATGCATTCCTCGGCCCCAGCCGTAGGGTGCTGAAGCCAAAGGATCAGACGAACCCCCTAGTATACGCTGCACACTTCGGGAAGCCCCGACACGCTCTGCTGTTGCTATCGCGCGGTGCTAAAATAAACGAGAGGGGATTGGTCGTTGACGCATCTCGCCAGGCATTACCACTTGAAGTCGCTGTCAGCCGACAGCACGATGCGATGGTTGATCTGCTCTTGTCTGCAGGGAGCTCGGTGCCGAAACGACTATTCGCACTCTCTACGTATTACTACAAGTATCCTGTTCGTGTTGTCCGGAGGCTACTAGAGACGGATCAATTTGTGGAGTGGGCAGTAGAGCCGGGAAATAAGCTGCCTTCACCTCTCACAATACTCGGGCAACGACCTCCATTGGTGTATGAGGCTGACATCATCGTCATCATACGGAGACTCATCCAAGTTGGTGTTGATCATACTGAGCAGGACTCAGCCAAGAGAACGGCCCTTTATTTCGCAATCCTAGGAGGTTACCACGCTGTCGTGGTGTATCTACTACTTACAGGCACACCGTTTTCCCCCGACTTCATATCCATTGTATCAAGAATCACATCCTCAGAGCGAATACCGATGCTCCGCTTGGTTGTCGAAGCTGGGGTCGACGTCGATGCTCACGTCGGCAGTGACGACACTACATTGCACGTCGCCATAACTTGCTTTCAGGACGATTGTTTGGAGGCGGTCAAAATTCTTGTTGGTGCTGGTTGTAAGCCTTTCGTACGCAATGCTGCCGGCAAGACACCCCTCCACCTTGCACTGGAAAAAGGAAGCTCCTCCGTGGCAGATTATCTGTTGTCCCAAGGGACGCCTCCTTCGGATGCCCTATTAGCCGTAGTGGAAAGCAGGTGTCCGGCGTCCTGGAGACTCGGGGCCCTCCGTACGCTTATTAATGGAGGGGCAGACATACATGGAATCACGCACCACGAAGATTCTCTTTTACATCGAGAAATGATGTCTCTTGATCTTGTGGTAGATCGTAATTCTTCCCTCCTCGCGGATTATCTACATTCAACTGGGAGCTCCCCTCCTTCCGAAGCTCTGTTTGCGGTACTGCGAAGTGATCTCCCGACCTCTTGGAAAGCCCTGACAATCTATTCGCTCATTGGAAAAGGGGTCGACGTATACAGGCTTTCAGCTGATGGGAACTCCTTGTTGTATGTCACAGTGCTAGCCCTTGATGAGCGCCAGGGATTGGATGTGGTTAAACTCCTTGTCGGCGTTGGTTGCGATCCTTTTCGGTGCACTGCGGACGGCAAAACACCTCTCCACATCGCGTTGGATCGCAAGTTCCCCCTGATCGCGGACTTTCTACTCTCAACTTGGGGACCCTTTCCTCCGGATGCTCTGTTTGCTATACTGCATAGTGCACTCCCAGCGGATTGGAGAGCCCAGTCATTGTGTTCTCTCATTGGAAAAGGGGCTGACGTACGTGGGCTTTCGGCAGATGGAAACAGCTTGTTGTATACCGTAGTTCTCGCTCTTGAAGAGCGCCAGGGATTGGATGTGGCTAAACTCCTTGTCGGCGCTGGTTGCGATCCTTTTTGGCGCACTGCGGACGGAAAAACACCTTTCCATACCACATTGGATTGCAAGTTTCCCCTAATCGCGAAGGTTCTACTCTCGACTTGGAAACCCATTCCTCCCGATGCTCTGGTTGCTATAGCACACAGTGCACTCCCATTGGATTGGAGAGCCCAGACAATCTATTCTCTCGTTGGAAAATGGGCTGAACGTGGTCTTTCGGCCGATGGAAACGCCTTGTTGTATGCCACAGTGCTCGTTCTTGATGAGCGCGAGGGATTGGATGCAGCAAAACTCCTTGTCGGTGCCGGCTGCGATCCTTTTTGGTGCACTGCGGATGGCAGAACACCTCTACACATCGCGTTGGATCGCAACTCTCCTCTAATCGCGGAGGTTCTACTCTCCACTGGGAGACTCCTTCCTCCCAATGCTCTGTTTGCAATACTGCACAGTGCATTCCCAGCGGTGTGGAGAGTTCAGAGAATACGTTCCTCCGTTGAAGATGGGGCTGAAGTACGCGGGCTTTCAACAGCCGATGAAAACACCTTGTTGCACGCTGCAGGGCTTGCTCTTAGTGGGAGCTGCGCTTGGCATGCGACTAAACTCCTTGTCGACGCTGGCTGCGATCCTTCTGCTCGCAACAGGGAGGGAAAAACAGCACTCCACATCGCGGCAGAGAAGGGATCTACCTCTGTTATGAAGTACATCCTTTCACTGGATCAATCACTCCCGAACGACATACTATTCTCCGTGTTGAAATCGCACGACCGGCAAGTGGCCATGCTCAAAATGCTCATCAGCAGAGGGGCAAACACACGTATTGTGGCGGAGGATGGAAACAACCTCCTGCATGTCGCCATATTTTTACTACCATCCCCCCAAAAATTGATCATGGTAATGGTCGTGCGTCTTCTTCTCGAAAACGGTTGTGACGCTTTTGCGCCAAATTCCTTTGGCGAAACACCTCTTCACCTTGCTGTGTCTAAAGGCTATGTCCTCATCGTGGAGTATTTCATCACCCTGGCATACAGCACCCTGCCACAGTTGCCTGCCGATATCTTGGCTTGCGTTTTTGATCGGGGAGCCCGCCGCATAAGCTGGGAGGGCACTCGTTATATGCTCCAGCTTCTCATTGGAAAAGGGGCCAACATACATGTTCGGGCGGCTGACAGAGGTACCCTTTTACATATTGCCATCAAAAATGGTCAGCGACTGCGAACACCACCCCCATCGACCACCTCACTGTATCTCGCGTCCCTCCTGCCGGGGGGTTTGGAAGAGCTTGAAGCTAGTGATCTTGCGAACTGGTTGCGGTCAAGGAGCATCTCCCAACAATCGTCCCTTCCTTCAGATGTGCCAGGAGAAGAAATTGATGCGATGGCACAAAGAGTCGCGGAAGACGTTACTCTATTGGATATCATCGAGCTCCTTGTCGATTCCGGTTGCGATCCCTCGCAATGCGATGCCGACGGACACCCGCCCGTTTATTTCGCCGTACTCGGGGGTCATGTTGATGTTGTAAAATACCTTCTCCCGAGAACTGTCCCTCTGCCTCGGAACCTCTGGCATGCCACGAATGCAGCCCCGGGGACCGTCCAAGGTGAGCTCAGTGAGTTGTTGACAAGATGGGAATCAAATCTGGAGGTAGGGTTCCACGGATCTCTTTATGTTTCCGATACGCTGCTTACCTCCACTTGATTCACAGTGCATCGGATTGGACTGATCACCCGCATTCGAGTCACTAGCAGCACGAAAACCAACGTACTTCCTCATAGTTGACCCCTTCTTGTAATACTAGTTCATCGTTCATATATCCATCTCGAGCTCTCTACCCCATTGTAATAGTACAATCGAATGAAATACAACGCACAGTCTTGCGTGCACACCAACCACGACTACCCTACAACAATGCCCCCTTCTTCTGTAGCCCCGCCCCCTGGTACTGTTGCTGCTGCTCCAAGAAAATTCCTTGTCCACCCGGACCGGCAGGCGGACTTCGGAGCGCGTCCAACGTCCACTCCTCCCTCAACCACCGACAGACCGCCCTAAACGTCGACAACGATCCCTTTTCTTGCACCACCACGATCGCACACGCGTACCCAACCGCCATCGCCTGTTTTCCCAACGCATGCCGAGGTGACATCAACGAAGAAGATACACCAGTGGGCGACGCTGACGCGCCGACGATTTGTGTCCCAACGCCAGCCGACACGCCCGCACCCGCACTTGTACTCGAACCAGTGCCGACCGTCGGAGCAACAAACCCGCCAACCTGAGTCGAACCCACCGAAAACTCGACTCGAAAACGCACGTGTTTCTGGATGACCGCGCCAGTGGCTTCATCGACAATCTCGTTGGTTCTACACCGCAATACTCCCGCGGTTCCGCCACTGTGGGGGTGAATGCTATCCGGGTCCTCGAGTGCGATCGTTACTCCGAGTTGCTCGAGAATGCGAACCGTTTCTGTGCGCGTGGCAACGAGGTTGTTCGTAGAGCAAAGTACGTACGTGTGTGCTCGCCAATTGAAAAGGTTAGAAAACCACCCTTTGAATTCGCCCACGGGTGAAGATAAAATGGACGGTATCCCCGGTGGAGTTGGCTGGGTCGGCGAGCTTACCACCGAACGTTTCGCGTTTAGGGTACTTGGATGCAAATCTAGCGGCGGCACTACAAATCCAAGATGGGTCAAGCGCATCGTGACACCACGCAAGAGCCCACTCACCCTTGTGTTTTCTATCTTTTTCTCGATCCTTACTGTCTCGCTTCAGAAATTCGACGCCGTGCAAACTATTTCGAAGTTCCCTCCCGACTCTTCCTCCGCCGCGCGGCTTCGCAAACAGTCCTCCGGAGAAATGTATCGGGTCGTTCTCTTGATACGCGTATCGTCCCTCGTAATTCTCGCTGTTTTCTTTGTTCTCTTGACCCCTTCCGGGCTGGTGAGTATCTTCGGGTGGAGTGGGAACGGTGACATGACGCGTCGGTGTTTGAGAATACCGTGATCGGTCAACTTGGGGTAGCATATCCTCTCGATATACTTGAATAGTAGGCGGTCCCTCCGAGCCGTACGGATCGTTCCCGTGATACGTAAGCACTGTATCGAATCGACCGGGGGTCGTAGGTTCGATGTCTGTCATCGCGTCTTGCCCCCAGGAGCGCGGTGAAGTAGGAGTCGGCCGTACCTCACGGACACCCATACGCCGTACCATGGACATCGGGGCGGCACGAGCAATGCTGGGGCTGATAGCCGGTCCGGCCGAATGAGGGGGAGGTGGCGAGATGGGAAACCATGCAGTTGGGACCATCATTGGCGTTATCCTCGGAACTGGGCCCAGGGCTATGGGAGGGGTTCCGGGGATATGCATCGGCTGGTACATTTGTTGATTATGCGCGTGGTAGTTATGCGAATCCTGGGAAATCCGTGGAGAGACCATGGTCACCGTGGATGATCGGGTCCGTGCCATTTCAGCGTGCGCACTGGGGAGAGTTGTAGCGACAGGTTTGATGGACATGCTCTTGTGACGTGTTGGAATTTCGGCAACCGGAGATGAGATTGGTCGAGGCTTTGGGGGCCGAGGACCAACTGGAGATGGCGATCGAGATCGAGATACGGAAGTCGGCGAAGAAGCGTCCGTCGCGTGAGGATTTGGAGAAGGTGATCGAGAAGGCGGCGGAGGCGCATCGCGACTTGTGTGTAGCCGCCCATAACGAATGGAAGCGTCCGGCTCGAGCCTGTTCGACCGCTTCTGAGAGGGTGACCTATATTGCTTCGTAATGACTTTTCCGGATAGATGAACCTGAGCCTCGTCAACGTCAAGAATGATACCGTGGTCCTTGAGTGTCTGTTCCCTGTATTCGTGCAAAAGAAAGTAAAAGGCTTTCGCGAGTGTACCCTCTCCTTGAGGACTCAAAAGATCGGCTTTGATGCCCTCGACGTCGGCGTGCTTGCCCCAGATAACGCACAGAGATTCTAGTAGCTCTTCGTCGATATGGGCTTCGGACGCAAGCGGCCTCGCCAGTTCAGTGACAGAAGGTGCCGGCACGTAGACAATTCTGGGGGTCATCTTATTGAACCAGGGGTGTCCCATGATCTGCGGAATCTGGAAAGGGCTATAAGGAAAAAACAAAGAACGACATCGGCTGTGCTCGTACCGTAATTCTTTGGTTGACGTCAACGACAAGCATCCGAGTCAAGAGGTCCCTGGCCAAAGAATCGACATACGCGGGGATCTCATACCTACCGGTCTTAACTTTGGCGAGGAGAGTTCGGACGTTCTTGTCATCGAAAGGAAGTCTACCAGTAAGGAGAGCATAGAGGATCACACCACAGCTCCAAATGTCAGTCGCGTTTCCCTTGTATTTCATACCGTTCACGATTTCGGGGCTCGCATAATGAGGACTGCCACAACTTGTTTCGAGCTGGAGAGCTGGAGGTGCGAAGGCGGCCATTCCCCAGTCGGCCAGTTTGATCAAGGGAGGGTTGAGAGAATGTATCAATATATTTTCGGGCTTGAGGTCGCGGTGGATGATAGAAAATGTGTGGGCGTAGTTGAGTCCGTAGACGATCTGCTTGAAAAACGCGAGGGCATCGAGGGGAGGGAGTCGACCACGGTTAACGAGGAAATCGAAAAGCTCGCCACCTTCGACGTATTCCAGCACAAGGTAAAGTTCATTCTCCCCTTCAAAGACATCGTATATCCGCAATATGTTGGGATGGTTCATGAGTTTCATCATGATGATCTCCCTATCGATCCCAAGACGTTGTTTCTCGGATTTCGCCAAATGGGTAGCCAAGGATGCACGGGAGTTCACGAGTGGTTGGAGCGGGAGGATTTTTACAGCGGCGAGTTGACCCGTGCGGCGGTGTTTCGCGATGCGGACCCGTCCACTGGCACCCTTGCCGACGCATTCACCAATGATCCATTGACCGATGTATTTCGGGTCCTCGGGAAAATCGAAAGCACCGACACCAGCGGCGGCCTTCTCTTTTTGCCAGCGAGTTCCCAAATGGGCGTTGTACTTGATGGGCGGTGCTCGAGGTGGGGTGTCGGCCACGGATGCCATGAGAAGTTGGTAAAATTAAAAATAGTCTGTAAATCTAAGACGTCGATAGTGATGTTCCCGCAAAGATTCGACAGCCAATTGGGTGTGTAGAGCGGGCGGGGAGATGAAGACGAACAAGTGGCAGTGACTGAAAGGGATGGCAACTCCGCTTTTGGTATGCGAACAAGTTCATATTTCTCGTGAACACCACCGCAACAAGTTCTTTACTAGTAGGAACTATTTTTTTCTATGATGTCGATTCGAGTGCTAACGACCAAAGGTATCGCACTCCCGGCGGTAAGCATCCCACGGAGTGCGTTGAGTATTGCTGTCGTGCGAAAAGGCAGAATAACCCAGTGAGAAATGACTGCGCATCCCTACGATCAAACTGTTGGCATAACGGCGAGATCATGTCGAAGTTGAGATGAAGCCTCCGGCAACAAATCCACGCGCAGCATTTCACACCTAGGGGCTATTCCCCCTTAATGAAAGATCGCCTTCCGGAATCCCTGGAACCCCGCATCTACCAAAACAGCCTAGCTTCGAGCTCGTTTGCGGCCCCAATATCAATACAACTGCAAGAACGACCCTTGATTTTCCTTCTTTTCTAGCCGTCCTCCAATAATCGGCGTGTGGTAGAGTCGTCAAGCGAAAGTCGATCGTTAAGCGTTACAGTCGAAACGACGATGGGTGGCGTGGGAAGCGCACGCCAACGTGCAAGTCCGCATAACCAGCAATTCCCCAGCAGCATTCGTGCTACTTCGACATCGGCAATGCGATTCTGGTGAATCTTGGAAGCTGATTTGCGCTGTATCGACACTATATTATGGTAGTAAGAATCGCTCGCAAATGTAGAATGATGAGCACCAGTTGTGTGCAATAGATCTATTTTTGTGCCCTGAAGTTCGGCAGGTAGCCGGCGCGGTCGCGTGGAGTGCGATAGTTGGTTGTCCTCTCCCTCCTCCTCGTCCACACGAATGTTGTCAGACTAGACACAATTTGAGGTGGCCCGAACTTCGTTTCTCCACAGAATATGCCCCGTTCTCCCTTTCCCTTTGAACTCGCCCTTTCTATCGTTCTCTCAGCTTCACTCGTCTCTGGCTATTCCTTCACTTTCACAAGCCAACCTCAACAATGTGCCGATCTTTCCCTTCAAATCTCTGGCTCAGGAGAGCCGCCGTATAGCGTCCTAATCATCCCCTATGGCCCCACTCCACTCGCAAATAACGTCGAAGTCCGCACAATTGTATCCCAACAGTTCTCCGGAGACGAATCCTCTCTCAGCTTCCAGCTCAAATACCCTGCCAACTCACAGTTCGTCGCAGTCGTAAGTCACCACCCCGTCGCCCGGCGTGCATCAATCGATTGATTATCCACGCGTGTACTCACTCACTTTCTTCCGCTCCCAGGTCAGCGATGGCTCAGGCTTTGGCTCTGGTGGTACTAGTGTAGCTGCCAACGTGCTAAGCAGTAGTGACACCAGTTGTTTCAACGCAACCCAGTCTGTCTCTCCAGATTTCCCTTACAACATCAACCCTCCGAATCAAGTCGTCCAGTGTAGCCCAAGCAGGTTATGGTGGAATTCATCACAAGTACAAGGGTAATCTCACCTCACTGAGCTTGGTGTTGGCACTGACCAATCTTATTCGTGTCCAGCACTCCAAGTTTTCAAGGTGTCATTCCTGGGGGGGAATCATTCTCGATACCAGTCGCTGCGATCACTAATGCAACAGATATGGGGACTGGCTTTCAATGGACGCCTACTGTTCGCGCCGGCGCAACCCTTTTGGTCGTTGCTGGGGACAACCGTGGCCTCGGAACGGGAGGCAGTGACCTGTTCACCGTTTCTGCCGGTCTTAACCCGAACAGCTCGTGTATCACGGATACCTCCCCTTCATCTACCGCGGGACCACCGGCTGGTGGTTCTTACCCTACGAACGACAGTGGCGGAATGACGACCGGTAGCAGCGGCGGGTCAGTATCCAAGTAACCTTCGCTCATTAAGAACTTCTCATTCATTTCACATCTTTATTTTGATATTTAGTTCTAACAATACAGGTGCGATAGTCGGTACGTAAACCCTGCTTCTTCCATATCTCACTCATTCAACTTCCGCATTAGGCGGTGTTATCGGTGGACTTGCGGCGATCGTCGCTCTCGCACTCGTCGCATTTTATATCATTCGGCGCAAGACTGCACCAAAGTCTCAGAAGGAGCGGCCCGTCAATCTCCTACATGGCGATCCCGAGGACAACGAGCCACCTTCCGATTACCAGCCTCCGCCATACTTGCAGCCCGATCCCTACCTTGTCATGACACCTACGATATCATCCGCCTCTGCACGAGAAGACGGTCTTCGTCACTCTATGGCAGGCTCCGCTTTGCTGTCCGACTCGCTCACCAACTCGGCCTGGCGGCAGTCCGGAGTAACATCGTTTTCAGACCCACGCTCTGCGACGCCCGAATTCGAAGTGGGCGTCCTACCTCCCGGGTCTGCGACGGCCTTGAGCTCACGCAAGTCGGGCATGCCGAGGCAGTTGAGAGCAGTCAATATTGTCCAGCATGAAGATGCCGGCCCAAGCAGTGCCCAAGAACCCGCGCAGCCAGAGACGATAGAGCTTCCCCCCGCATACACCAATATCCGAAAAGCAGAGCCTTGAAGTGTTGGCTGCAATGCGATCCTGATTCCGTTTTCGTTCCTTGTAAGAAAACCTGTTTATGCACTTTTTTATGCGTTTCTTGGTTGTGCAGCCAAATTGGTGTTTTACCGCGACCGATACCAGTTATATCCTTCCCATTGGTCCCGTTTCGTCACCGTATCTATCCCAAATATCCTTTGAACAGCTGGCTATTCCCCTCGGTGGATATAGGATCATCCCTGCCAACGGTAATCGACGCTTTCCGTACTTGCTTATTGTTTTCCTAGTATTGCACTTTATTGGACTTATCCTGATGGGAATGGACGTTTATAATACTACGACGCCACATTGCACCACTTCCCCCGTCTTACAGTACATTCCACCCCGGACATTTTTGTTTGATCCATGTTTATAATTGTTCATCGTATCCTTTCCGTGTATGTGGCGGGTTGCGCAGCACTGGAATTCGTTACGGCCTATCTGATTTGGGCACGGTATGTCTGCGGGAGCATTTGACGCGTCCACATGTAACATGTATGGACCAAAAAGTGCCATACTGTACGGCCATGCTGTAAAGTGTTCCAAGTTGGGATCCGTTGGCGCAAAAGTATCTTATCTTTGACCTAACAAGTGTCACATACTCGATAATCCAGAGCAGCAACACACCCCGATCAAATAGAGCCTCTGACCCTGACCCCGAAAGAGTACATACAAGCAATTGCCCCATCTTGGAAGGGAAAAAACCCCGAGGTCAAAACAAGTCACCGCAGCCAACCCAAAGAACTTGCAACACACAGGTCACTACGCAGAGAACGTCTCTTCGAGCCCCCTCAAGAGCGCGACGCTCGCGTCCGTCGCTGGTCTGTCTCCGGCCTGATACCCCAACCGCTCCACCAGCCGCCTCTCCACCTCGCGCGCATGCTGCACGTCGCCAGCGATGACGAACCCGCGCAACACGTTCGTATGGACCCCCAAGAGCACGTCCGACGGACTCTTACTGCCTCCCTCCTCACCACGCCAAGTCTCGTCGTCCCTCCCCCGCTCCATGTCCTCGAGACGGTCCAAGATGCGCAACGCAACGAGCGGGTCGTCGTGCTGTGCATACCCCCGCGCGACCATGCTCCATTGGATCATCGACGGTCCAACGCCCAGTTGCACCATGTCCCTTAGGACGCTCGCCGCTTTGACGGGGCTGCTCCGCGCCCACGACGACACAAAGGGCGAGAAATGCGCAGCGTCGTACGTGTCCGGGGGCAACTGCAGCCTCGCCTGATCGGGTCCCGGATCCTGCGCTTTGCTCCGTCGGACGAGCGACAGCAAGAGGGCGTACAGTCGCTCTTTCTCGGTCTTGAGAGATAGCGCGACGAGCGCTTCCCAGACGAGCGCGGTGTGATAGGCTGATGGCCAGAGTTTCTCGTTCATCGGGCAGGGGCCGGCCACCCATCGCTTGACGGGGTCTTTCCGGGCTTGTTGCCCTCGCGTTCCCCTGATGAGCGAGAGCAGCGTTTTTCGCGGGACACCGACGAGGTGGAAATACTGTGCGAAAACGAAGAGGAGATGGATGGGTTCCCGTCGTGAGCGGTGGTGGAGCATCTCGGTGAATGCCCAGGTAGACGCTGATTTCGGTGAGTGACGGCATGCGAGAGAGCGGAGAAGTGTGAGCGCGCGGGTGCGGCCGAGAGCCTGGTACGAGGTTATGAAACTGTGCAATGCATGAGGGGAGGGCGGAAAAGGTGATCTTAGAGCAATACGTTGGGAGCGAAGGCGTGCTGCCAGTACCGCAATGTCAGGAGAGTGTCCTGCAGGGGTTGTCTCACACCCCACTGTGACAGGGTGGGCGTCGATATCCTGCGGAGTCCACGAAGGGTATACAGCCTGAATGCGGTCGATAACCATTTGGCGATCTGGTGCGTGTTTGGCGGCAATGTTGAGCGTGAAATTGGAGATATGAATTCCACGCGACTGTGCTACCGAAATGAGACGGAGTGCGGCGTGGCCCTTGCCTGCCAGCGCGACCGTTCTGATGGAAAGGCTGTACTCGCCAGCGAGCAAGTCTGACGGCGGAACCATGCCCTTCTTCATATGGTAATCCCGAGACGCATCCTCCACTTGGCACAAATACCTCTCCACGACCGACAGCTGAGCATAGCGAGCGAGCGTCGACACGACCTGCCTGGCAGCGTTTCCAGAATAATACCCCTTGGAGGCGAGTACGAGACCGAAACGATACACTAGCGTGAGATTGAGATGATCCATGGACCGAAAGAGTCTCTGTCGGATGTCGTGAAACGACTGCCATTCTTCGTGGCGATCGGGTGCGAGCGACAACCAGGCCTCGAACGCATCCAGGCGCACCTTTGCAGACCCTCTCGGACGACGCTCCGTGATCGCGTGCAGTGCTGCGCGGAGATAGAGAACATGGCGAGGGATGGGGATATGGTGGGCCATCATCTCCTTGCGGAGCGACTCTGCAGCCTGGAAGTTTCCCTTTGAGACGAGGGACGCGAGCGTGTCTGACGAGCTGAGTGGGGTAAACGGGTGAAGGCCCGGCGTGGACACGGATGCGTATTCGTCCGAGATGGACTCGAAGACAGAGGTGTCCGGGTGTGCTGTGGGGTATGGCATCGCCTCTATCTCGAGCGAGGCGGGCGAGGGCATCTGTAGAGCCATGTTGAGGTGGCTTCGCGCCCGGGGCCATAACCGGGAGGGAAGGACGTCGGGACGAAGTCTAGCGCGGACTGGCAAAAGCCAGGAAGTGTGTCCCACTAGCCATGTTGCCATCAAAAATGGGCCACAGCGAGCAGAAGCAAATATATCGGTGGCGGTGCCAGACCAAACTCAGGCTCGTCATGAATCCTTTCGGTCAGCGGCTATAAGTCGATATTCTCTGAAACAAGGGCATGCAAAAGAAAGTTACTCCAGTTCTTCATCGACGCGTCGCGGGAGTGTAATCTCGCGGTTTGGATCAATCTCGTCTACTGCATACTTGGATTGCTTTTGTTGCCCATTTGTTGCTCAACCGTTCAAGAACAAGCCTGACGGTGACCAGCATAGAACCAAGGCTTCCGATCCTTCACACTTCGAGTCTATTGGCATGCTTAAGTAGGAGACGAGCTCTTCCGAGGCTCCCCGCTCGTCTTCCTTTCCTTCTTCCACTTCCATCGTTCATAGTCTCCCAAGTTAAACCGTTGACGTTCACCTCGAAGACGTCATTGGATATTTGGTGGCGGTGTATGACGCTACATTCCTACCCCTAAACTCCAGAGCCGTCAGCAACGAACCATCGACAATGAACCCGCAAATACAAACGAGCCTTCAATCGACCGCGCTTCTCGCGTCCCTGACATACATCCCACTCCTCCTTTCTATCCTTTCGTTCTACCCGGAGCTTTTCGCAGCCCACCCGATTCAGCGTTTTCTCCTTGGTCTCGCTCCGTGGTGGTTGGCGTACCTCTCTGCGAGGTGGTATGTCCGTCTGGCCGAGCAGTCCTCGCCGTTGTATCATCCGTTTGGATGTCTCGCGCAGTGCTGCATCTGGGTGTTCCACTGGGTCGTCTCACTATATCATGCTTTCTTCGGTAGGTACCGCACGGTCTTCGCTGAATTAGCCTGTTAAGCATGTTGCCTCCTATCAAGTCACAAAGTACACCTTGTGGACATATCTAATCACCGTATTCTGCGCGGGTATCGTGGTCATCGCAGAGGGGATGTTCCACAGCCTTGTCGCGATGGGTTCCTCGGACGCGGCGCACCTCGGTGTCTACGCAAGGATGCGAAGAGTTTATGGACGAGGTAGGACTGCTTCTTGCTCCTCGCTATCGATAATTGACTCGAGTCCAAGGCTTGGTCATTTTGGTCAAGTTATGGTACTTGGTCGATGTAGGGACTCCCCAACAGCAGAACCGGGGCCGGCTCCGCAGGCCGATGGAGTCTAGATCCATGACCTTGTGAATACTCTCGAAAGATTTCCTCCAGGTAACGCACCTTACCGATCAGAGAATATGGAAGACTTATGATCGCTCTAGTTCCCATACACGATTTCGAACTCGTCAAAGTGTGCCCCCGTTGTGAGAACAAAGCTCTATAATAGGCGGATTAAAGACGTCTTATGGACAATCGTCTCTTGTCCGTTTTCGGGTGCAAAGAGGACTGAGAAGACTCGTCATTTGTATCACGCTTCACTCTTGCTGTAGCATTCAACGCGTGCAGAACCCAAATTTCGATTTCGGATTTCATCCATATGTGACACCAGCACACAATTACTAGGAACAAACACGAGACGCTATATCGAGTCCAATAAGCTGAGTTGCTGGACACGGTACACAATTCAGATCAGTTTTGTGGTGATTCGAGATTCTTGGGCTATGCTTTATATTGATCTTGCCTCCACACATCTTGGCAGAAGCAGATTAACATCAGAGTCCAGACGGTTGCTGTGTTGATCGAGGGCGCCTGGTGCTTGACGTTGAGACGCGCAGCGACTTCCCTTTTACGGCAACGTTCGTGCCCTCAGGCTGGCTCTGAGTAAACGTTGTTCCCCCTCCACTGGCACTGGCAGTCCCATTCGTGACTGGAGGACTTATCCCTTGAATTCCTCTCCACATGGTCACACTGCTTCACACGAGGTTCCTCCCCTCTCCACTATCCCTCCCGCCTCGAGTCCGGACCCATTCCTTGGTTTCGTATCACCCACTTTGCGCTCACAACCGCAAATTTTCCTCAAAATAATGGGAGACCATGTTGCTAGTCTGCTGGCCTGCTTGCTGGTTGCCACATCTAAATTCGTGGCAACCGGCAGGTCGGTCGCCAGACTGGCGCTTGGAATTGGCGATAGCTTGAGAGCTCAAAATTACAAGCGCTCGTGGTGTCGTACCAGTCGCCTGGTCAGTTCTACTTTGGCTCGCGGAGCGCTATTAACGATACTGTCGACACCGAGATCATGATGTTGGCTTTCCTGAAAACATGATGCCGCATGCCAGAAGATGATTAGACTGCGCGGACGCGGATTGCTACGCCTATGACGAATTGCGCGGTACGCTCGTTACTTGTGCCGCGAACCTCAACCCTGCGTACGCTGTCACGTTCTGCACCTGAGCAGTGATCCCCTCAAACTTGCGACGAAAACGGGAGAGGCAAACGCTGCCCGCCCCTCACAAGGAAATCTTAGAGTAGACCGGGTATGTCGCCTGCTTTTCTGTGGAGTTTTCGTCGGTGTATCACATTGTGTATACTTGTGTGCTAGCGAGCTTACCTCGAAAGGATCGAGTTCCCCTGTTTCTTTCACTAGTTGGCGTCCGAAAGCGAATTCGATGTGATGGAGAGCATTGGATGTGCCGGGAAACCTCTCTCAAGGTACGATTCTCTCTGACGTCGTAGACCCGTCCAGGATTCTAAGCACAAATGTTTCGTTTCCACCTTATCCTACACACTTGTAACCCCTCTCCTCGCTTCCCTAGTTAAACGTATCACCGAGTTTGGACGATTGAATTAGTTGTTCCCTTCGCCAGGCAGAACACCTGCAATAGCGAGGAGGCGATCGTAGCGCGTGTCTTGCACCCATCCGATACTCTGATCCTCTTTGAGCGTGAGGGCTTGATCGAGCGGCCTATCCGAAGGACCTTCGCGCTCCAGAGTCTCAACCTCCCTGTCGATCGTATCAAGCCAGTCGAGCGCCTTTTCCGTCTGGGGCGGGTAGAGACTCGGAATGCGCACCGTCCACAGACAGCGATCAGTGGCGTGGGTCACGTACCCTGTCGCAAAGCCTCCAGTTCAGCCTGGACGTGACCGAAGAAAAAACGATGCCACTTACCCCCGATCCGAAGCTGTTCTGGGGCCCAGTGTATCTCGTACCGAAGCACTGGGAAATTGACGAGCCGCAAATCTCTTGCAAGCAATCGATCAGGTATGTTAACTTGGCCGTCAGCCAAAATGTCTCCAAACAGCCTTTGCGACTCCTCGGGTGTCGCGGTGTCAGGGAGCGTAGGGTACATTGAGGTTAGCGCATCGACGATCGATTGTGGGTAGAACCGCAATATGTTTGGAACGATATCGGCTGGGCTGTTGATGGGATGGGCAATGGAATAGAGGTACCATTCTTCTATAACATCCCCGGCGACGACGCTCTGGACGCCCTTCTCGCGGAGCTTCTTACCGAGATCACCATTGCGCTGCCACGTCATTGGGTCGGGGTCGGTGGCCATCCAAGAACCATCGAGACAGCCACGGAACGTTCCGTTGTAGACACCGACGGCGTCCGTCTCAATGACATGCATGAGAGCTTCAGCAGGAACTCTTCGGGGGTCCCGGAGTATATCGAGGATGTCGGGCGACTTCGGGTCAAGTCCCAATGCGCGACATAAAGCCTCAAATTGTGGCCGGAGTTCTGCCGCTGTCTTTGGAGCGATCCTTTTGATCACGCTAAGTTTTGGATCCACGATAAACAGCTGACACCATACTTACATGATGGCGTTCGATTCCAACCTAGCGGATCTGATGGGTGAGCTTTGCCCCCCTGGAAGTCGAGATATGTGATGCAAGATCTGATGAACAGAATGTCCACCTTTCAAAAGTATCCATCAGCTTGAAACAGAATGAAGCATCATGAAATCCCTCACCTGCGGACAACCCCGTAACTTGAATGTTATCCGGGTCACCTGGTCCAATGTGCTAAGTACGCGACTCTCCCGCAAAGCGACTCGACGCTTACCACCAAATGCTGCGATGTTGTCCCGCACCCAAAGTAGTCCAATCCATTGATCCTTGAAACCAAAGTTTCCATCTACCCTAGGTTCGTCGCATGCAAGAAATCCTAGGACAGAGAGACGATATCCAATGTTTACCCAAACCTCTGAACGCTCATAGGATACAAATTGGGCCTGGCTGTTCAACTCGTGAGGTGATCCGTACTGCAGGAAGCTGGGAAAGCGAGTGGGTGCACAAAGTGTTGGGTCAAGAACAAGTGTTGAGCAACCGTATTGGGTGGACAAGGGTTTTACACTTACCCGCCATGAAGATAGACCTTCACGGGAAACTTGGAAGCACCGGGGGATGACGGGGGTGCAGCGATATTCAAGAAGAGACTATGAGATGATTGTCACAAATGGATCAGTCCGCAGAGATGATATTTCCTCACGGGTCCTCGGACGGGTCTCCGTACCCTTTCAAATCCTGGGGGGGGAAACCTATGAAATACATGTCATGCGCCGAAATGCAATTTGGCTCGTAAGACACACTGGATCCTTGTCCATTATTGTTGGGTTGATAACAATCTGACGCACGGATGGTCACTGTCAACGATGTGCTGATGTAGACAAGAAAGATGCGAATCACGTTTCGTTTCACATACATAATGCTTGGCTTCGTATCGATAACCCTCCGGCAGTGGCTGAGGGTCCTGGAATCGCACCGGAGGTAACGCATATGGGACCTCTGGACCAAGAGAACAGCAACGATCAGGCAGTCATACACGAGGGAGAGAGACATCAGAGAGTTACCCAGGAAGACAGCGGCGCCATTCCTGGTTCGACCGCCTCTCAAGGGACCATACTTGGTCTGGACGACGACGGGAACCCCATCTTGCAAATCATCCGGAATGTGGGGGACAGTCATTGATGGGAGCTGCGAGGAGTAGCTGGAAATGAGATGATCACTGGGAAGTTGGGGACTCTGCCAGGAGTCTGATTGTCTGTTTATATATCGGTCCTCAAAGTCACCTGAAGTCGGTGGGCGGCCCGGACGGGGCCCAAGGAATCGCGGCCATTAATAGAAGCTCACTTCGTTTCTTGGTTTCATGTTCTGGGCACTGCTGGCGTGGGGTTAGAGAGGTTACGTAGATACTTCGAGTCTCCAAAGACCCCAATTGATGCACCAAAGGTAGTAGTCCGATTCACGATGAACTCCCACATGCATGTGACGGTAATTAAACTCTGTAAATTGTTCTAGACTATTTTCGTATCCTTGCCATGGCCAGCCGTCGGCCGAAGCTACTGATTGCAGGGAGATTAGACTAGACGTTCATGGACAGACGAGCTGGGACAATTTTCATAGAGTAATGTATGGTCACGATCCCCGATGCACACAGTGGCCGCAGAGACTCGAGATCAGATACTCGGCGTGGGTGGTGACCGCGAGGCAGGTCTCGCGTTGATGTCGTCTTTGGAGAGGTAGACGTTTCGCTGGTGTGGAGTCCATGTTGATGCATCAACTGGTGCCGGGACCGACGTTGGTGGTGATGGGGGCTGCGGAAGAGGGTGGTGGGGAATAGCTTCAAGTGGTGATTGGCAAAGTGTGCTGTCACACGTGGAGGGGTTTTATGTACTCCGCTCAGTCAACTACATACCAGTCTCCAGAGTACTTTCGGTCTGTCACACCCGAGTGAGAATAGGCGCCAAAGACAAACAGAAGAAAAAGAAAACGTGTTTATGGAGCTCAACAGCAACTCTCTGAATCTGCGTAACACAACTCAACCCGAACACTTTGTCGCCTGACACTGCGGAACCTACGAGTGTGGAGGATGTCGTCAACGAAGATCAGTGCGTACTAGCAGTTCTCGGGAGTCATTGTACAATGCTGAAAACTCAGGAGATGAGGCAACAGTGATTGAAACCGGTGAAGGTAGTGCGATATTCTCGGTCGCTTTCCACTCCAACGGCATGCAGCTATTGAGCGGGAAGCAAGATGGGCTTCGACGATGGCGAGTTGCAGACGGTCAAGAGGTTGGGAACCGAACGGCAATGGAGTTGAATGCCATTTCTGTGTCGAGGGATGGCAAGTGGATAGTGTGTGGGACTGCTCGGGGGGCAAGCGTATGGGACGCCAAACTCCAGGAAAGGGCCATCGAAGTGGAGAGCACAGATTATGTGGGTGCAGTGGACATCTCACCTGAATCCACCAGGTTTGCCACCGCTGCTAGAGGAGATGTTGACAAAAAAGCGAGCATCTGGCACATCATCACCGGCGAGAGATTGGTTGGCCCGCTCCAACATGACCGTTACATTGTCGGAATTAAATTTTCCCCGAACGGCGAACACATCGCTACCGCGGTCAGGGATAACTCCATTCGCGTCTTCGACAGTCGCAATGGTGACCAACTCATCACAATTAGGGCTAATATGCCTTCATGGTCGCCATCGACTCCCCTTGCGTGGTCGAATAACGGGCAGCAAATTTTTGCTGCGTCTGGCAAGCATAAAATCAAGTCTTTTGACGTGTCCACCGGATCCCAACTGGCTGAATCGCGGGTTCACAACAGCAACGAAGTCTTGTCTATCGCTCTAGCTGCCAATGGGAAGTTCCTTGCTACCTTCGCGCGACGTTCCATCACGTTCTGGGACACATTGACGCTCACTCGGATTGGCCCAGTCATCCGGGACAGTCATAGTATACGGTCGATTGCTCTCTCCACGGATTGCTGCTATCTTGCGACGGGAGGATTCAATGGAAATATCACCATTCGTAATCTCAACAACATCCTTCCGGAATTGTATGGTCCTTTCCGTGTAAGCATTTATGCATTCACAATCCTGTTGGATAAGTCACATATTGTATTTCCCCTCTCGATATCTCCCTTAGGCACCTATTCAAGAAGAAGCCGGATCGGAAATACATAATGATAAGTCACAACAACAAGACGGGCAGCCTTCGGACTCGGAAACCCACGACAACAAAGCATCGGTCTCGACACTGGTAGGAGTTTGTCATCCTGTAACGGAAAGAGCCACACTGACTCCTTCATGCTGAGGACCAACCTATAACGTCAAGTCCACCTGTGTCGGAGGCCCACAACGAAGCCAGTGATAATGACCTCCTCGAGGACCAAGGTAGGGTTTGACCAATTCGTTTTCGACGCTGGTCTTCATGACGGCGTGAGGTCGAGTTGCCGTCTAGCACGCCTGCGCCCCTATTCGACTATGATGAGGTCTGTGATGATTTAACTGACTTCCAGACTTCGTGCTGATGTCGCTCGGGCCACCGTCCCCGGCATCCTCTGCGGGGCTGCGCGAAGTTGAGGTCACGCCACCACGCTCGCTCCAGACGACACCGAAGTTGCCAGAGGCCTTGCCTATGACCTCGCCTCCAGAATCATATCCGGAGAAACATGGTGATGCTTCCGAGTCATCTGGAGTGACACTGGTGTTCAAAAGGTGGCTTCAGACGAGATTCAAGAAGACTAACAAAAACCAGGCTTCACAACCGCCAGATCAACTTTTTACAAAGTCTGGTCGACCCGTCAATCTTCGATTTGATTCCCAGTCACAGTCGACAGCGAATATCGTGAAACAAGGACCTTCCAGGATGGCTGCAACGCAACGTGTGCGTGAGGTATTTTCTTCTCTGGTAGACAAATGGTATTTGGTATGTCTGACGAAGCATCTCAGCGAATGGTTGCAAAACCCGTCAATTGGGTCCGTTGTCAAGTTTGCTCGTTGGCGCTGTTGTTTATTCCGCGTGATAGCGTAAGAGAGATACCAAGGTTGCTAAAGCGAGCCATCCAATCAAGGACGCGTCCGGTGATGGACAACTTGAAGGGACTGCCGGTACAAAGGAAGCGGGCGCCGTGTGTCTATTTCCAGTGATGGTAGTACATATATTGAACCCTCGTGTCCTATTAGGTGCAACAGGCGAACGAGCCATCTCAGCCCTTTTCCGTGACGGGGATTCATGTCACGGTGCGCATTCGCTCTTTTGACGTGGATTGTTACACTCACAGTAGAATATATCAGCAAGAAGCGGGCAACGCAACCGTCTGGATCGCGTTCAAGTTCAATTTGCCTGCATGGATGCTGTGTTTGCCCTCCGGTACTGAAGACGGGAGACACTGATCCAAGCATTCCTGTTCGCGCCATGCCGCAGCATTCTCATGAATCTTGCAGGATACACCCGATCATGACTAGAACCTCCCAAAGTCCTGGTTGATATTATGGCATATGTGACCAACGACGTGACTATTTCAGCACAACTATCTTCTGATCTCGAAGTATTAGATCTGACCTGGGGAGATTAGCTGATTTCCTGGATGACTAAACACTTTCCCTGTAACCGATGAAGGTCCTTCGAATCAAACTTAAACTTACCCGTGATTTCTTACCCAATTTTTGCTCGTTGACAAGGGCGCAGGCGAAGATTCGAGTCGTATCAGGCGTTACAATCACAGCCATATCCTCCCCACGTCCGGAGTACGCAACGGTTGAATATCCAATTGAGATGTGTCCCGCCCGTCCGACGTGCGCTGATAGACACAGGCGTACTCATGAGGCCGAGGATTCGCGTATAGCTACCAATCCGGGATACTGAACCATGGTGGGCTATTTTCATAAAAATATGATGACGTCACAACGCTTGACAGCAATTCTGACCATGCCAAAGTAATGTGCGTCCGACCCCGGGGCGGGCCTCGCACACGCAGAGATGTTCATATTGGGTGATAAGGACTATTCGATTAGATGTGCTCTTTGAAACAGTCAGTCTTGTTTTGTCATCACTGCCAGACTCGACCAATGATTCACCTTCCTCCCGATCATCATCCGTTATAATCACACGGCTTGGTTGACTATTGATTCGGACGCGGACGTCACGGCGCTACGGTGCCGGCGGCTCTCCTCAACAGACAAGTGGTGACGTGATCACAGATTCCCCATGTGATTCCGACCGAAACTCAATTCACGACTTTCGGGTCCGGCACTGCTAGGAAACTGGCCAAGTGCGGAGAATGCGAGTGCAATGTAAGGCTGTGATCGAGGCAGCTGGCAAGGAGTATGGAATGGGGTGAACATGAATCGGAACGGACTCAAATGGCGTGGTAAGGAACTGGAACAGGATGATAATGCCTCGAATTGTCGAAGCTGATACTCAAGTGCCCCGCGAGATGTACGACCTTGGATGTTCTATGGGTTCCAATGTTTTGATTAGAAGTTGGAACAAGTGCGAACAACTACCGAAAGCACATCGTATGGGCAAATTTCCTCCGAATCTCCTTTTAGCTGTCACGATAAGGCGGAACCGTGGCGTCGATCACATCGATATTTGGGTATTTTCATCACCGAGGGGACGATCAATCGGTTTGTGGGTTATATCACATCACTTGGAGCCAAAAGATAAAATCTCGATTACAGGCATTCCCGTGATTATTCAACTACATCATTCGAGTCTACGACCCCTAGGGACAGGGGTTGGAAGCCAGTGAACGCCGCATAGAATCCGGCGTATCATAAGGTGTGGTGCAGCTCTAGATGGCACTCCGATTTGAGTGGGCGCAACTACTACGCCAAGATAATGACTAGTCTGAGATTATCGCACGGCGCCCGCCGCCCGCAGGCTCTTCATGCCACCATGATACCACGAGTCAGGGTCTCAGCGAGCTTTACGAGCAGACATCGGGTATGATTACGGGCTACTAATCCGCGTGAAAAGAGGGCATCATGCGCAGCGCAGGTGGATTTGTGACATTGTGTGACAGGCGCGAGCTGCACAAAAATCACATGTCAATCCGCAAAAAGTATATGAACGCAGTCCTTCGCGTCAGATCTTCATTCCTCCTCTCTTTCGAGCCCGTTCCTGTCATGGCGGCCGCTACTCAAGCCCAAGCTCACTCACAGATCCCTGAGATCACCGCGCTGAGCCGCGTCGCCTCCATCCCTATCATCGCGTCCTCTTTGGACCAGATACATTCAACCCTCTCGTCAAACCTGCTCACCCGCTCGCCGTATCACGCCGCGCAGGTCATCACGCAAACCGCGTACAACTTCTCCCAACCGTTGCAAATCCGTCTTGCACCGCTGATTGTCTCGGCGGATGGCTATGCTAACAAAGGACTTGATGCTATCGAGCAAAAGTACCCTTATCCATTCAAGGTCAAGCCAGAAGAAGTGGTTACCTATGTGCGGGACAGGCGCGACAGCGTCGTATCGTCCGCAAACGAGCGGTTTGACAAGAACGTCAAGTCCCCCGCAGTCGAGGTTGCAGAGGGCATTGATAAGGTACGTGGCACGTGATCTCAGACACCCGAGACTTCTAACAGGCACCCGTAGAAATTCGCTCCGATTGTCGATTATTTCGAGAGCGCCGTGAACAGAGTCGGGAGCGAATCCGGCACGAGTTCTCCGACTTCCAATTCGTCGGAATGTCAGTACCAGTACCAACGCGCATACGCCATCTCGAAACACCTCAAAGACAATGTTTATGTCTACTCTTCAGAGCATCTCAAACAGCTTCAGCAACAAAGCGTCCTTGTGTGAGTAAACATGTCTTTCGCACTCATCATGTGGGCTCATTGCTATTCAGTCAAAAGGCTATCGACACCGCCAACTCCATTCAGGGGCTCGCTTCGGCGTCTATCACCGGCGCTCAAACACGGATCCATTCACTCTCCGACAGCATGCTTGCGGAGTTGCAGAAGTTGCAACAGTCTACTGCTGTGCTGCCACACACGCTTCAATCTACCTATCCAGACATTTCCAAAACCATTACAGATTTGCGCGACATCGTCACAACTCCTGACATGTCAGTTGGCGATAAGGTCCACCGTGTCACCGAGGAGGTGAGGGAGGGTGTCCGGCCGATGCTCGAGAAACTCTCGCAGAGAATCGGCGACCTCGCCAAGGCCATCGGCGCCAAGAAGGAAGAGGTCAGAGCCGCAGCGCAGAATGACAACGGACACGCAAAGTAGTAGTGTTGCTGGTGCCCGGCTCTTTCATATTATTGTATGTTCTCCCCTCGGTTAATATCTTATGTCCTAGATCCATACTTTAGATTGTTTTCCTTCACTCTCGGCCTCGTGTAGTGACACGCATGCACTTTGTACGCATTTTTTCATTATTCACGTTTGTCATCGGGGTATGTTTCTCAAAAAGACCGTTGTCGTAACTTTGTGACGCGTTTTATTCTCCTGAGCTGTCTGAGGTGAAAGGATACATTTAAGCGTACGAACGTAACGACACAATCCATATGAAATCGATGGGCTTGAATTAGCGTAAAGTGCGCGCGGCGCAGTTGCTAAACAGTACAGACGAGGCGTGAAACAGCAGCATCCCGAAGCATACTGAAGAAACCGTGAATGCATATCGCATCACCTATGCTCTTCCTTTCGAGGCGAGACAAGCTCCGACCACTGAAAGGCATCTAGACTGGAGATGGAGTTGCGCTTATCCGCGGTGGTCGCGACGATGCGCGGGCTCGCGCTCAGACGCATGCTCGTTCGGCTGCTCGAGCGGGATCTGGCGGAGAGATCGCGTGAGAGCGCCGAGTGGGAGGATTGGGAGGACGCGGAGGACGCGCGTCGGTGGCGCATCCGTTGTGTCGGGTCTACGTCGGGGATGTTGGCGATGCGTGCAAAGAGGGAGAGGACTGGTCGAGAAAGGGGGGGTGAGAAGAAGATGGAAGGGGCGAACGACTCACTGTCGACGATGGAGACGATGCCGCAGAGGTTGCCACTTCCCAAGGTGGAGTGAGAAGGGGAGGAAGAGAGGAAAAAGTCGTTGTCGGTGACGAAGAGCCGGTGCGAGTTGGCTGTGGGGATAATCAAAAGACGTGCATGGGAAGCGGGGGGGGGAGACGGACTGGCAAGAAGCTTCTGGATGGTGTATGAAAGCGAGCTTGTAGGGAGTACGACGTATACTGTGCAAGCGATAGCATCGATGTTCCGGTTGGAGGGATGAGAGGTGCTTCTCACCTGGGTATTTGTCGACCCCGTCTGTCAGTCCGTCAGGCTCCTATGTTGGCGTCAATGTCCGATCCAGAGTTGAATGACAGCGCCCAAACCTTGATTTGCGCGATGAATTGGTAGACGGGCGTGGAGAGTATATGGTTGCTTTGGGAAGGAACTACTATCTAAAAGGAAGGAATCAATATCGTCGTGAGTAACTGGTGTCGTCATACCCTGCCAACGTCGGTGACGCTGACTGCGCTCAACAACGACCCCGAATCTTCATCAATGACAGCGACACTGCTCACGCCTTGCTCGCTCATGAGTCGCATGACATCGAGGACCTGGGCTGTGCTGGATGTTGCAACGACCGAGGAGTACACATGAAGGGAAGGAAGGGTCAGTGCGTAAAGTGAGTTCACGAGGTAAGATTGGAACGCAGGAGTTCGTTCTGCATAGGCTGAGAACCACGATAGAAGGCCCATGTCAGATGTCATGCCAAGATACGTGTTGGACGGAGAGGGCGAGCATACGAGCACTATGTGTGCGTTGAGCGTGGGTTCGCCGTTAGTTGACGGATTTCCTACCCCTGTGTGTTCCACGGGCGAAAACAGCCAGCAGAGATACTATGGTTGCTTCGTAGGGGAGAATTTCGAGAAAGTTCTTCTCGGACAAGTCTGTCGCGGATCAGCGATCGGGAAGGGTGGGGAACAAAGATACATACTGCTAACTAGGTGGACAGGAACACGGCCAGAGCGGGCTGCAGACATGATCTGGTCTGCGCGGGGGTTTGCCTTGAGCTCGTGGGGAGGAATCGTGTGGCGGGTGGCGGCCAAGGTCAAGAATGCGTTTACGTCAGAGAACTAGACTACGATCAGAGAAGGATAGAATCGGGATGACGGGATGCGCACGTCAAAGAGGCCGAGAAATGGGGAGGTCGTTTGTGCGCCAGGCAGTGCTTTGACTGCCAGACACGAGATACCTTCTCTGAGGAGCAGCTGTAGGGATGTATGAGCCAGGGGAGCGGAGACCGAGGGCCACACTTGCATCACAGGCGTCTTCGACAGTACAGTCCGCGTCTACAGCAACGATGCGAGAGTCGATGAGATCTGCATCCGCGGAGAGCGGTCAGTAACGCGCTGGACGGAGACGCTGACGGGGATGCACCTCTGGCGTGGACGTGCGCCCACGAATCGACCCATTTCTCTGCGTCTGGGCCCGGTGCGGCCAGCGGTGAGTCGCGGCCACTGGGGCTTCTGGAATGTGCTACGGAGATGGAGGGTCTTCGGTGTGGTGGGATGGGGACGGGCTGCATGGTGGTGGTGCAAGTCAGAGGGGCAGAAGGGAAGTAAAGCGGGGCCGCGGCGGGGAGGGGATGTGCATGACTGGCTGGCGTCTGGAAAGGTTTACGTACCAAAGCCATGTCCACTGACCTCGACGTGCCGCCCTACCGCACACAGCCCCTCATCGCCCCCAGCGACGTCTCCTGCGCCCAGGCACTCGGTATGCACACCACCACCCTTCTCGTCCTCCTGACCCATCTCATTCAGGCTCCGAGCTCTACGTCGGATGCACCACCGGCGAGCTGCTCCGATACGCTCTCCAGGCCGAGCCAGATCCCTCCAAGGTCAGTCTACTGAAATCTGCCGACTGCGCCTTGTCACGCTGCCTTGCGCCCGCAGCAAGAGGCCTACTCTCTGCTCTCACGTCAGAGCCTGCCGAATGCAAAACCCATCGATGAACTCGTTCTCATCCCTTACATGTCCCGTGTCCTGATCTTGTCCGGTACGCGGACACTATTGTCTCACTCGCCGCCACTCATACATTCAAAGATCGTCAAATTCACTTTTATACCTTGCCTTCGCTTGATCCTGTGCCCAATGTCAAGCCCATTCGCCATGTAGAGTCCTTTGCAGTGGACCAGCACCATCTTTTGCGGGTCACGCCCCCGGTGCACGACATCCCGAGCAAGTTGCAACCGATTGAATTTTGTGTCATAAAGCGCAACGCCATCGCGCTGTATAGTCTATATGAAGACCGTCTGGTCTACTCCCGGGTTAGTCCGGGTCGACTCGGTGAAAAATGATGCTGACCGGATTCATAGGAAATTCCGTTCCAGCCAGGAGCTCTGCTAGCACGACGTGCGGGGCAATATCTCTGTGTCGCCGACAGCCAATATTACAACATCATCGATTTGCACACTGCTCAGATGTTCCCCGTGCTTCCTGTTAATCAGCAAATGGACGACCCAGCGCCGGTGAAGCCATTCATCGTGGTCGTCGGTGGAAACGAGTTTCTCTTGCTCTCGTGGACTGGCGCAACCACCCTCGGCGTCTTTATCACGGGGGAGGGTGATCCTGTCAGGGGAACCCTAGAATGGCCGAGTCACCCGCTCTCTGTCTGTAAGTGGTAATCTGACCTAGCTCTCCAAACGGAACAGACCGATACCGATAGGTCTGGACTATCCAAACATCACGACACTCCTGCCCAATGGCACGATCGAGATCCACAGCGTCGAGACCCAATCAATCATTCAGGTTGTCTCTCCACCGCCGGCTGGCGACACGACTGCGGATCAGAGGATTGGACTGGTAGCGTCTCTGGGCGGATACATAGTGCCGTTCTCTGAACACTCCGAGAAGATGCGAAAGACGACCCTGAGGTTTGATAAAAAGTAAAGGGGACTCTCGGTGTGTCTGTACCCACCCATGCATGATATATTCTATTGTTGACCCCGAGTGGTCCCTTTCGCTATTGTCCACCGAGGAAAGCCAATCCACGTGACCAAGCGTGTCGCGTTGCTTTGTGGTGTTTAGACTTGACCTTGAAGCGTACATAAAACACGCCCGGATTCTCTCTCCTTTCTTCCTTTTATCCCCCCCGCGCCTTCATGGACTGCTCATTCTCCACGCCACCGCCCTTGCTGGACGAGTCGGATGAACCTCCGACGCCTCTTCGTTCCCCTAGCCGTCTTGACTTTTGCATGGATGACCTGGAAGAGGGCGACGACTCGCCCACGCACGGGATGGATTGGGCCTGCACCTCCTTTCGCGATGATTGCCTGTACGCAATTATTGAAGAAGAAGCCCCCGCGGTCGACATCGCCCCCCGTCTCCTGATTGTGGAGGGCGGCAAAGATGATCCACCGGATTCACACACCCACGAAACTACCGACACAGCACTCATGTTCTTTGCACCATCAGACGACCCAATGGACGAGGTCATTATCGAGCCTCAAGCGCCAATACCAGTCCGTCCCCCTTCGGTACACATCCATGTCGATGCACAAGAATCCATGCCGCCGCCCCGCAACGCAGCGCAGAGACTCAACTACCCTCACCACGGTTTCTCCCGCAGTGCCCTTCTCCAGCAAAAAACCCTTTGGAATTCACGACATGAAGAGTGGGCTGAATGGCAGTCACGCATGGAGCAGGGTGAGGCGCGAACGCAGGAATCGGAGACAAACGACGCATATACGGGCCTCGCTACCGCCGGTCTACGCGGAGTACAGAGCACACCACCGTGTATGCGCACCCCTCCGTCAGGGCTGGAGCGCGACCTCGCAGACCACCCATCTAAGAAACGCGAACAGGACGTCCACGCTCCCATCTATCCTCGCGTTGGCGATATCTCTGCATTGAGGGATCCATACTCTGTCAATATCGATCGTTGTTTTTTCAGGCTCCCTTTGTGGACGCTTCACAAGACGCTATACGTGTTCGATATGCAACAGAGATCTGCATCGATCGCGTCTGCATACGACGCGGCGCACGTTCAAGCGTCCATGTCCTCGTCGACGTTGAGTTCGTATTCCTCGGGAGACGACGAAGAATCCGACTCCACCCTCGTCGCAGACGATAGCCCGGTCCCCAAAAGCCAACTCCCTCTGGAGCCTTTGAAGAGCGCTTCGTCTCCACACAGTTCGCCTTCATGGGACTGTCTTTGTGGATGGGAACTCTCGTGGTATGCCAGATGGGAGTTGCTGATCGGTCTCTTTCAACGCGACCACACCAAACGCGACGCCCTTGATATCCCTACGACGTTGGAAGCCCCTCTCGAGTCCAAGGCAACCCCGCCGTCGCCTCCCGGACGGATCTTTCGCTTTACGGTTGGAGACGACGACGACGAGAATGATGAGGACGACGATGAAGATTACGGGACGCTCGTCGCAGATTCGGGTTTCAGCGTGGATTTCGACGAAGAGTGTGAGAGAGCCATGGCGTTTTATAGCAGAGAATTGAAATTTTCAGAGGTGGCCTTGTGATGAGGTGTATTCGATTTCGAGGGAACGAAATTCAACATGTACTGTATAGTTTTGTTTACATTTATATCTAACCGTCATTACCTTATTGTATATTATTACTATGCTGCCAACGTACCACGCCGTACACTTTGCTCTGACTCTTGCAAGAGGTGACGAAGATCTGACATTGACGCCTGCCCCGATCCTATCATGATTCACGCGACCAGTTTTTGGGACATAGGAAACCAGCTATCATACATGCATGAAGACTAGCGAGCAGAGTTCTGGTAGGTGATGCATGGCTTTACAAGCCGCTACGGGGCCGCGACACGAGCAAGCTCCACATAACGCGCCGTAAACAAGACCTTGGCGAGTCTGACCTGTGGGCCGCTCAATCAACAAAACGGCAACGTTGTCACCGCGAATGCAGAACAACACACATAGCGGTACCACGTCTCGTCGTCCGGAACGTGAGGCAGGTCCGACGCTTTCGCATCTATCGGCATCCGAATCCTCTGTCGGTGATGTCAATATGCCAGTGTTCGGTCTAGGTCCGAACGACGCACCTGAGGCAGAATTTTGTGTCTCAGTCGACGCTTGAGCGCCATCTCGCGAAATACGTCGCTGAGCTTGCTGGTTTTCAGAAACCTAGAAAACGCCTTCGAATTGTCGTACGCGGCATCCAGCTGCGCCGTTTCCGTGGTCGCGTCGGCCAACGTCGTCCCGGGTGGCACCTGTCCATGTATAGATCGCGGGAATGTGACATCACGACTGGAAAAACGAACGAGGGAAAAAGGTGATCACCCTGCCGAGCTTGATCAACTTTTCAACGATCGGAGCGACGACGGCGTCGTCCGCTCCGGCAACGTTGCCATCCTTTTGGGTGTTGGTCCAGTCGGAGAAAACACCGATGATCGCAGGCGTATCCCCCACCGCCAACAATGGCGTCCATGACCTCAACACGTCCCCAGCGTCCGCGAGCGTGTGGCCGAGGTCGACACGGTCGAATCGGGTGCGCCGCGTGAGACCGTATCTGGAGTACTGGTCGCCCGAAATGTCCTGGGCGAGCGTATGCGCGCGGGTGTTAAACACATGGAACGTGATGTCGAGTTCGCGGATACGCTTCGCAAACGTTCGGAGTTGGTCGGAGAGGAAAAAGTAGAGACAGCCGTAGATATCTTCGGGTTGCGCCCCGTATGCTTGTCCTGACTTGATGACCTCGTTGGGACTGCGATACAAACGACGACGTCAGCGTACAAGGCGAAACTGGACGCATTCGACGTACTCCCAAGACGCAAGTGGGTTTTCGACGCTATCGTGAAGCCAGGTACCGTATGGCGAAAACAGGGAGGTGTTGGGTACCGTATGGTGGTCGCTGTCGACGCTGAAAGGAAGGACAACCCCAGATCGCCAAAACGCCATAAACGCGAGGCTGTGGCAAGGTTTCACCCCCGCAAGCGCTCGATTTCTGGCGTCCAGCCGAGCTGGCGTTGCGTAGACGCGTTCATATTCGTCTCGCGCTTGTGACGTTGACAGGGTGGGGCCTGCAGTATACAACAGATGGTCTGTTATCTCCCGAGGCACCAGACAGGTCAATTTCGCGCGTCGACCCAGACCGACAGAGAGAGACTCCGTCTTGTCGGTGTGCCGTTGCAACACCAACACCAGCACTGCGAGGATACGAAGGCGGTACTCCTCTGGCAAGAAGACAGAGTACCAAAAATGGAGTGCGATGTCGGCGGCGACCGTTTCATTGGGCATCGCACCAAGGATTAAAAGTAAAACGATATTGCGCGACACGATGGTCTTTGAGGTATCGTTGAGCAAGATGCAGAGACGTCCCGTATAGTCAGACCCCAGTGCGTTGACCGTGCGTATGACGTTTCGGAGATCTCCGGATGCTGGGCAAGACGAAGCTTGAGGACGAGGAACGAACGCCAACGGATGACCCACCAGCGAAAGCCAGAGAAAAATCTCTCGTCCTGTCCTTTTCGTTGTTTTTGAGGTTGAGGATGTCTACTGCGGGCAGGTTTCCAGATCTAGGTCACAACTGATCAGTTGGCGAATCGTCTCTACGAGGTTTAAAGCGAACAGCAGTGCAGCCACCTGTGTGGTTTCTTCACAGGAACATCGACTGTCATCGCGAGAGCCAGCATCCCGGAAAGGGGTCGAATCAGGGGGAACATTACAATCTGCCACTGATCAGCTCCCAGTCGTACGCAGGGAGTACGGACGCACTTCGTTTATGAACACTCTTATGTTCTCTCACACATTTCTTCAGGGCAACGCCGTTAAGTCATCGGGCACACATATTCCAACCTAGGCCATACCTGCGAACAGTATGACGCCAGTTTACACCTACCACAAGGTAACCTGCCAGGATTCGGGCAAAGATTTGCGCAAGGTAATCCCTCCAGAGGCGGGAACGTGAGCGGCAGCAAGGTGTCCTCGATAGCCTTGCCAAGGGCATCGCAATCGGACGCTGCGAGTAAGCCCAGCGGATCGTTTGACTTGATGAGTGAAGTGAACATACGCGCCGCAGACGAGGATAGTGCGCTAGAATCAGTCATGGGTGCCGTGCGCGATGTCTAAATAGGCGACCAATATCACCGATCATCACGCGGAGAACTCACACTATGACCCTTAAATCCTCATGAGGAATAAAACGTGTTTGCCTTCCTAGGGACGAACATCGATCAGCGGTAGCTCGTGTGGGAGTATTGGAAGCCTTTTTCACCGAACTTGGTGAAGTTCGGCTCAGGTGGCGCTCATGGCCTAGGCTTAGAATTCCAAGAAGCATTTCATTGAAGAATCAGTTCATAGTTGTCAAGGGCGGAACCATTTTCGGGAACAACATGGAGGTAGAGTGTACGGTAGGACATTGCCCCGTGGAACTAAGGATCATGCCTTGCCATGGTCCAACTCGACATAACGTTCCGACCATGTCCGATTGATCAGTCGAGTCTGTAATTGAAGGTAAGCGTCAGGGATTCATTGAACGCTGATGCAATGGGTTCAACGCACGCAACGATACCACGTTTCATCATCAGCAAAGTGGGGAAGAGCGTCCGGTTTATCATTGATAGCACTTCCCAGCCGCTATCAGGATTCAGCGTTCAGAGTCCAGCACGGATCTTGTAAAGTATTCATATCACGTACATGTGGAATGATCTTGTGGACTGTCCTCAGCTTGAGTTTAACATCGGCACCACCGCGATCCTCCCAGAATTTGGAAAATGCCTTAGAATTATCATAGAAGGCGTCCATATCATCCATAGCGAGATACACGGCCAACGTTGGGTCCACAGTGGGGCGAAGCTTGGGGCAAGTTCAGTAAAGATGGTCCCATTAAGGTGGTCAACTCGACAACGCACCCGATTGCTCCTCCTCATCAAATTCAATGGGCCTCTGAATGCCGATGGACCAGCATCCACAACACGACCCTTTTCCGCGAACGCCACCCAATTCATGAAGTACCCGGTAAGAGTGGCATTGTCGGTTTTCGCGAGCAATGGTCCCCAGGCATCCATCACACCTCGTATGCCAACGTAGTTTGGGTCCACGATGTTCGACACGTCAATGCGGTCGAATCGAGTGGTGGATGGAACGCCATACTCAGCAAACCTGCCCTGCGCGATGCCCTGTGCCAGGGCACAGGCTTCAGAGTTGAAGACGTGGAACGAGATGCGGTGTTGACGTAGGTGTCGGGAAAACGCTCGTAGTTGGTCTGACAGGTAAAAGTAAAGACACCCATACACATCTTCGGGTTGAGCGCCGTGCGCCTTTCCTGCAGAGAAGACCTTATCCATGCTAAAGGTGACGTGTCACTGCTCATACTTGATTTACAACCGGACGGACACTTACTCCCAGGATTCGAGGGGATCTGCGAAATCAGTTTGTAGCCACACGCCGTCGGAGAAAAGGGAAGGGTTGGGTACATTGCAATGAGCATTGAGGGCTCCGAAAGGGAGTATGATGCCGAATCGCCGATACTCCAGGAATGCAAGGCGATGCGAAGGTTTCAGTCCCATATACATTCGGTCTCGAAAATCGACACGAGTGGGGGCTTTCCTCACGCGTTTATACTCGATTTGTGCTTGATCGGGAGACATCACAGGCCCAACGTTTTCCATTAAAAGCCTCTGGATGTTAGAGGGGACTAGGCAAGTCATCGTCGAATGAGGACCTAAAGGAGTGACGATTGGGCCAGCAGAATCGCCTTGCTTCAACAGTGTTGACACCATGGACAGAATACGGAGGCGGTATTCCATAGGTAGGAAAACAGAGTACCAGAAGTGGAGGGCTATATCTGCGGCGATAACTTCATCTGGTATTGTTCCCAAGATCAAGAGTAAAGTGATATTGCGGGATACAACATAAGGATTAAGGTCATTGAGCAGGATGTTCAGTTGTCCAGTATAATCTGATCCAAGGGCATTAACTGTTGCGACAACATTTCGAATATCACCTGAGGCTAGAAGGCAGTTAGGTGAAGAGGAACACATATATGCAAGCCACCCACCAGCGAACGAAAGCGACAAATCTGTTTTCAAGTCCTTCTCGTTATTCGGTAGGTTGACAATATCCATAGCCGGAACATTACCCCAACTGCCAGGAGTTGTTAACGCGCTGCGATGTTAGCAGAAGTGAAAACAACAACACGGACAGTGACGACCCAATTGATAGCCTATCTTGATAACGGCTTGCAAATTCTTCAGCTGTCGACATGTCGGATCCGAGGATGAAACTAGGTTTACGACCTTCCAGAATCCAGCCAGGCTTCCAGTTACTCGACCTGATAGGATCCTTGCAAGCTGCTCGGAGTCCAGGACGGTTCTCTCTCACGGCTAGATTAACACTGACCTGACTTATGGGTGGCCCAATGAGCCCTTTGACATTCCTGCGGGCGCTGTGAGTTACCATTTAACAGTACGCAGACAATAATCCCATACCTTGGAGCAGTAAGATACTAGCTTGCAGGAACTACAGGCTAGCTTCCCTGGATTTTCGCAAGCGGCATATTTCTCCACATTGACGTTGGCACACGGGAGTACTTCCAACGGTGGAAACTTGGGGTTTCTATTCACTACACTGTCCATCGTACCCTGCAAATCTGCTGCAAACATCGAATAGAGTCCTGCAAGGATGGATGGATCAGAATCGTCAGGAGGGAGAATGCGGATATCAGAAGACATCGATTGACGCTGGGGAAAGAGATGGGGGTTAGAAAGTGAGGTTGACCGAGAAGGATCAACTGAATACCCTCGTCCTTTATACTTACGCCTCGCCTCTAACATGCGGCACGGAATCTTCGCCACGTAGCCACCCAAGGATGCAGAGAGATCAGCACCCCTCCAATTTTTGGTATTCTTTGGCGTCACAAAACCATTGAATAATTATTGATACGCCACAATTCGTGTGGTTCCTGATAAAAAACATCGATTGAAAACCAGACGTGGAACCTGAGCGCAGTAGACTAGGGCGGACTGCAGCTCGGAAGACATGAACTAAGCGAAACAAAACGTGTTTTGCCTTCCTAGGGACGAACATCGATCAGCGGTAGCATGTGGGAGTATTTCCGGACTTGACGTCAAGGGAGTGCGGAACCATCCCAAATGATTCTCAGAAACAATATGGAAGTCAATTGGAAGTATCTGGACTGCGTCCCCGACTCCCACGGTGGTGTGGGAGGGTTTTCTCGTTCTCGGGCAGGAATGTACCAATCAAATCAAATGGACCTGCAGGAACTTTTTACACCTCAGGAGGACTGTGTGGCAATACTGACACGGTGAGAAGGTAGTACAAACCATGTGCGGAGTGCTTTGCTGGTGTTCGTGTACAGTATGGTGGGGGTTCGTACGAAGAGTTTAAGCGGCGGGCCAATGGTTTTTATTGCGCTGTAATTCAGATAAGCTGTCGGCGGCTACGATGTTTTTTCTCCAGAGAAAATTCCTCCGCGGACTCACAGTGGAAGCCGAGGGTGGAGAGAGAGGCAGGCCCGAGGCGGGTCAATTGCGCGTTCAACAGGTATCGGTGACCTTCGTCTGCACTGCAACTCCCTCCGCGAGTGCGCTTCTGAGTCCTCGGAACATGTTTTAGTAACCAATGATCCTTGTATCGATATATCAGAGATCGTGTACTTTGCCGTCCGAATCCCTAGATACGGAGATCAGTGGTGGTACTATGAAGTCAGGGGTGACTAACAGAAGTTGGTGTATTCGGTAATCAAGTACTCGCACTCCGCCACCCGCTGAATCAGAAGCGTGATAGCTTTGATGCGCTCTTTGAATGCCTTCGAGGGCTCGGCGTCATGAACGAACGTCAAGACGTCGCTCATCGTGCCTGCTAAGCGAATGTTCTGGTCGTCCCGATTTTCTGGTTTACGAGCTCCTGGATGAAGATCGAGCCGGTTCGCAGCTGATAAAGCAGACCAAGCCAACGACGTATCTCGGGTGAATCTGTATGGCATTCAGACCGTGAGCCAGCCGAAATTGCGGTTGGCATCGGAGCCTTCGTCAGAGATTTTGGTGATGCGCTGAGAGGGCGGTCGACGGGGCCGTTTGGTCCGTTTCCATCTCGGCGCGGGTGCCAGTGTGGTATGGACGCTCCTGACTGCTGCGGCTGGTGTGTGCGCTATTGGACCACGAGGCTGCGCGTGGACGCCGGTGGGAAATGCCAATTCGGAGTTGGCGTGTGCAGGTGGGAGGGTGACGGTGAACACCTTGTCGTCATTTGGGCGCGTTGTCCGAGTTGGGGCTTTAGACTTGGTCTCCAACTGGGTGACGCCGTGTTGGTGTTCCTTGGATGTCGGACCCCGGGGGTGGCTACCTGGGAGGCTGGAGGGATGTTGGTCACACTGGCGAGTAAAGAGGATGGGAGGGTTGGTAGACTTTAGCGTTACAGGCGGATGTGCCGATCCGCCATCAGGAAGAGGCCCATCGAGGGTTTTTGACGAGCCGTTTTCGATGTGCTGTGATCACGCGCGGTTCACCTGGCTCGCGCAATTCCTCCGGAGGGAACTTGAACGGCTTGCAGAACGCACGGAAGGCAGGGCTAGCCCAGCATACCAGAGCACCGCAAGGCCTCAAACGTGCGGAGCTACCCCGAAATATTCCCCACAAGCCTGCTACAGCGTATGCCCAGTGTGCGGCACTCTCGACCAACCCACTACCCAACGCTATCAAGTTGCAAGGGAACAATGCTTTGAACGTGAGTGGTGTATTCGTGAAATCCCCGTGCTCGCGCGACCGGCTGACTAAGCGCATGTTTCAGGACACGGCGGCTGTGCAAGGTCGGCGAGGTCCTCCTCCCCTCCACTCGCGGTTCGTGCTCGACGATGACGACGAAAGGGGACGGCGGTTTACGATCGTCCAGCTCTTTCGGTAGAGAGAGCTCGACGGTCGCAGCCTGCTTCTTGCGTGCGCGTGCCACCGTCTCGTCCCGTCTCTGAATGCTGACTCGAGGAGAACGAGTGCGGCCTCGAAGACCAGTGCGTCACGATCCGAATGACGACTCGAAGCACCCCAGACCCGAGTCGACGCCGCCAGATGAGCACGCGTGCGCCGCTCGAAGCACCCCTCCCCCCTCCCGTCATCCGGTCTGTGTCTTGTGCGGGAGTTGGGAGTACCAGTGTGTACAACAAATTGTTGTTAAGTATCTATAATCGGGATGCCCGCTCGAATGAGGGGGCAGCAGCTCACCATTTCTATTTTTTTGCTTCTCTGATTGAATGTTATGTTTTCTTGAAAAAAACTTCGAACAGGAACAGCAACGAAATTTATTCAAGGTAATACAGTAATGGACCCTTTCTCACTAACAATATTCTCGGTCCCAACGCCCTCGGATTCTTTCCAGAGGGCTCGAAAGTGAGCGTGCAAGAGAGTGGGTGGGTGGGTTTATATAGGATGGGTCTCCTGCGAAAAAAAATGGCGATTGCCGGCAAATTGCCGGTTTGTGAAAAGTCGTGCAGTGACACATTGGTGTAGATGTCGACTTGTTATCTCGCTCCGTAAAATGTTCTTGATCTGTCACGCAGTGAGCGCTGAGCAGTCCATTTATCAATAGAGTTATTATGGCTATCACACGTGGTTTTGCAAGAGGAATTGAGAATAATTGGCGCGCCTAGCGCCGCTACGATATTGCCGTGAACTAAGCCTTGCCATGGCCCAATTCGACGTAGCGTTCCGTCCATGTATTATTGATCAGTCGAGTCTGCGATTGAAGGTAAGGATTCACCGAACTCGGATAAATTGGGTTCAACGCACGTAACGATACCACGTTTCATCATCAGCAAAGTCGGGAAGAGCATTCGGTTTAGCATTGATAGCACTTTTCAGGCGCTACCAGGGTTCAGCGTTCAGAGTCCAACACGGACCTTACAAAGTATTCATATCACGTACATGTGGGATGATCTTGTGGACTGTCCTCAGCTTGAGTTTGACATCGGCACCACCGCGATCCTTCCAGAATTTGGAAAATGCCTTAGAACCATCATAGAAGGCTTCCATATCATCCATAGCGAGGTACAAGGCCAACATTGGGTCAACATTGGGGCGAAGCTTGCGGCAAGTTCAGTAAGGACGGTCCCAATAAGGTGGTCAACTCTACAACATACCCGATTGTTCCTCATCATCAAATCTATCGTGTCTGAGATCGCTGATGGACCAGCCTCCGCAACACGACCCTTTTCCGCAAACGCCACCCAATTCATGAAATACCCGGTGAGTGTGGCATTGTCGGTTTTCGCGAGCAGTGGTCCCCAGGCATCCATCACACCTCGTATGCCAACGTAGTTTGGGTCCATGATGTTCGACACGTCAATGCGGTCGAATCGAGTGGTGGATGGAACGCCATACTCAGTAAACCTGCCCTGCGCGATGCCCTGTGCCAGGGCACAGGCTTCAGAGTTGAAGACGTGGAACGAGATGCGGTGTTGACGTAGGTGTCGGGAAAACGCTCGTAGTTGGTCTGACAGGTAAAAGTAAAGACACCCATACACATCTTCGGGTTGAGCGCCGTGCGCCTTTCCTGCAGAGAAGACCTTATCCATGCTAAAGGTGACGTGTCACTGCTCATACTTGATTTACAACCGGACGGACACTTACTCCCAGGATTCGAGGGGATCTGCGAAATCAGTTTGTAGCCACACGCCGTCGGAGAAAAGAGAAGGGTTGGGTACATTGCAATGAGCATTGAGGGCTCCGAAAGGGAGTATGATGCCGAATCGCCGATACTCCAGGAATGCAAGGCGATGCGAAGGTTTCAATCCCATATACATTCGGTCTCGAAAATCGACACGAGTGGGGGCTTTCCTCACGCGTTTATACTCGATTTGTGCTTGATCGGGAGACATCACAGGCCCAACGTTTTCCATTAAAAGCCTCTGGATGTTAGAGGGGACTAGGCAAGTCATCGTCGAATGAGGACCTAAAGGAGTGACGATTGGGCCAGCAGAATCGCCTTGCTTCAACAGTGTTGACACCATGGACAGAATACGGAGGCGGTATTCCATAGGTAGGAAAACAGAGTACCAGAAGTGGAGGGCTATATCTGCGGCGATAACTTCATCTGGTATTGTTCCCAAGATCAAGAGTAAAGTGATATTGCGGGATACAACATAAGGATTAAGGTCATTGAGCAGGATGTTCAGTTGTCCAGTATAATCTGATCCAAGGGCATTAACTGTTGCGACAACATTTCGAATATCACCTGAGGCTAGAAGGCAGTTAGGTGAAGAGGAACACATATATGCAAGCCACCCACCAGCGAACGAAAGCGACAAATCTGTTTTCAAGTCCTTCTCGTTATTCGGTAGGTTGACAATATCCATAGCCGGAACATTACCCCAACTGCCAGGAGTTGTTAACGCGCTGCGATGTTAGCAGAAGTGAAAACAACAACACGGACAGTGACGACCCAATTGATAGCCTATCTTGATAACGGCTTGCAAATTCTTCAGCTGTCGACATGTCGGATCCGAGGATGAAACTAGGTTTACGACCTTCCAGAATCCAGCCAGGCTTCCAGTTACTCGACCTGATAGGATCCTTGCAAGCTGCTCGGAGTCCAGGACGGTTCTCTCTCACGGCTAGATTAACACTGACCTGACTTATGGGTGGCCCAATGAGCCCTTTGACATTCCTGCGGGCGCTGTGAGTTACCATTTAACAGTACGCAGACAATAATCCCATACCTTGGAGCAGTAAGATACTAGCTTGCAGGAACTACAGGCTAGCTTCCCTGGATTTTCGCAAGCGGCATATTTCTCCACATTGATGTGGGCACACGGGAGTACTTCCAACGGTGGAAACTTGGGGTTTCTATTCACTACACTGTCCATCATACCCTGCCAGCCTCCTGTAAACATCGAATAGAGTGCTCCGAGGAGGGATGGACCAGAATCGTCAGGAGGGAGAATGCGGATATCAGAAGACATCGATTGACGCTGGGGAAAGAGATGGGGGTTAGAAAGTGAGGTTGACCGAGAAGGATCAACTGAATACCCTCGTCTTTGATACCTACGCCTCGCCTCTAACATGCGGCACGGAATCTTCGCCACATACGATGCAGAGGGATCAACACTCTCCAGTTTTGGGTATCCTTCGGCGCTACAGTACTCTCGGCGCAAGAAGCGTCGCAAAACCATTGAATAATTGATGGGCCACAATTCGTTTGGTTCCTGATAAAAAAGATCAATTGAAAACTACTAGACAGTGAGCTCAGCAGACCAGAGTGGACTGCAGCTCGCAAGATAATGTTTGTATGGTGCAAAAATCTTGATCGTGGTGTGGTGGAATACGAGCCAGTTCAAGTTGGAGTTGCTACTCAATTCCTTTTTCGGCAACTGAGTCTAGCCTGTCGCCGACTCCAATCGATCATCACAACCCTCTATCGAACCTCGAGGCCGCATCTCATCGGACAATCGCGTTTGTATAATGGTCACGGCCGTTGCTGTTGGACTCGCTGTCCCACCGTTCACCCAGCATGCCATCTCCGTTTCCCTCCCAACTTGGAGAGATAATGTCGGTTATGAAGAGGGAGAGAAACGTGTCGTGGATTCGATGGTCTCGGGATATCCACGATTCTTCATACATCTAAGTATCCAAAGGGTACGTTTGATACCAGGGGTCGCTCGATTGGACCTGATTCCATTCAGCTTGCCAATATCTGTGAACAAAAATTCGGGGTGAACGGGGAGAAGTGTCTGTTATGTCCCTCCAAAAAGATTGCAGACCAGTGTCGAACGTTCATACTCAACCGAGCCGCACTTTCGGAAACTCCAGCACACGTCAGACTTGCCCAGTATTTCATCTGTCCCGAAGACTCCTCTGCCCAGACACGACAATGTGCCGAATTGCACATTGCGCTCTTTCCTGCGGATCTCTCTCCTATCGCAAAGCAATTTTGGCAGCACACTGGCCTGGGCATCTCCTCTCGGTTCGCTGAGCATTGCCTCTCCCTTTTGCCCGGCCAAGACAAGCAAGATCTACAATCATCCGCATCGCCACCGGGCTCGCCGACTCCGACTCGTTCAGCTTTCAGAGCTTCCAACAAGTATTACTCAGTCAAACAACCGACAGCTTGGATACCATCTGGAGGAGTCAGCCAGCCATCGAGCACCGTCATGCCTTCGGATATGTTGAGCAAGGATCAGAGCACATACCTTGAAGAGCGATATGGGCGTAATTTACCTCTTAGTGCTGCCGCATTCGCAAAGCGTGCCCTTCGCAGACGCATAGCTGGGGTTCTTATAAGGGACAACGTGCAAGACGGTCCGCAGGGACCTTGTGCTGGCGCGCAGGACGTCGAGATCGGACCTAGCAGTAGAGGTGTTCAAGATGTCGGTGAAGATGATGTGTTTCTTTTCCCCACAGGGATGGCCGCGATTTGGAATGCACACCAGCTCTGCCTCCGAGCGCGGCCTCCAGCTAAAAGCGTTTGTTTTGGGTAAGCTTGCTTCTTTTGTAAGGCTGGGTGCTAAAGCGCTTTAACCCATAGATTCCCGTATATCGACACTCTCAAAATTCTAGAGAAATGGGGACCAGGAGCCCATTTCTTTGGTCATGGACTTGACTCAGACATTGATGCCCTGGAAAGTCTCCTTGCGGAAGAATCCAGTATAGATCCAACAAAGCCCCCAATTCTTGCCCTCTTCACCGAGTTTCCATCAAATCCACTTCTGCGCTCAGCAGATATCCCCCGCCTTAGAGCATTGGCAGATAAATACGACGCTTTGCTGGTCGTTGATGACACTATCGGGAACTTCGTCAACGTCGAGGTCCTGCCATATGTAGATATTGTCGCTACGAGCCTGTCCAAGGTCTTCAGTGGTGAATCCAATGCCATGGGCGGGAGGTACGTGGAATTTCGGCGTTCCAACACGACTTATAACTCATATCGACGCTCAGCCTCGTCCTCAATCCGAAAGGACGACACTATGCGGCCTTGAAAAGCCATATGGCTACCTACGAAGACACGTACTTCAACGAAGATGCTTTGTTCATGGAACGCAATTCGCGCGACTTTGCTCAGCGCGTTCGAACCATCGACGACAACACACAAGCCATCTGTGCATTCCTACGCTCACGCTCCACCACCGAGGGCGTCCCGTCTGCCGTCATAAAAGAAGTATTTTACCCGAAGTACACGACTCTCACCAACTACCTACGATGTAAACTCCCCGAGGGCGGCTATGGTGGACTGTTCTCCCTCACATTCACATCGTTGGTTGCGTCGAAGGCCTTCTTCGATGCACTACCCTGTCAGAAAGGCCCGAGTCTCGGAACAAACTTCACTCTGGCATGCCCATATACGATCCTTGCTCACTACACAGAGCTCGAATGGGCGGCACAGTATGGGATCGAGGAGGGATTGGTGCGGATCAGCGTGGGTATGGAAGAGAGGGACTTGCTCCTGCGCTCCTTTGAAATAGCCTTGAAGGCTGCGGAATCTGCCGAGTAGTGTGCCCTCTCTGGGACACATGACGCTACAGAAGAATGTTTCTTCTCTCACTTGTATTGATCTTTGCGCTAATGTTGGAAGAAGTATGCTAATTTTACCTAACTGTATTACCCACAGCAATTGCACGAGCAGTAGGATTCAACTCCTCTCTGGTCATGTCCTCCGACAGGAGCAGTGTCCTATAGAATTTTAGAGTGATCGTCAAAGCTCTTTCTGAGCCATGCACAATCCCGGCCGAGGCGCATCCCATGCTCCTTGTCGATAAGAATCCAGGCCCGCCCTTTTCATCCCTTCCACACGGGTCGGTCGCCGGCCCGCACATGTGTTCAGGGATCACCTGACATTTCCGGGTACTATTAGAATCAAATTCGCGCTTTGTAGGTTCGGACCGCTTCTAGATCTAAGCGACCACATGGAGAACAGCCCTGCAATCACGGAGGCAGCTCTGTTGTCCATTCCGAATTTCCGATGCTCGGCGTTCATTCGTTTGGTGCCACTCCGTGCCCAAATCTCGCGAGAGTGACGGGGGTATTTTCTAACGGTCAAAGTATGACCAACCTCTCAAATATGCGCCCGTATCTTTGCCGCGGATGGTAGTCGGTAAGGGAACAATCAAGATGGTTCATTTAAAGAGTCCAAACACCGACATCCGAACCCCAGTGCGGAATGTGTCTGCTGATATTGATGTCAGGTACAGTACTATCTCACTGCTTCAAGTTGATCGCAAAAAAGAATACCTGGTTCCATAGGATGCCCCTGCTTCTGTGATGGTAACAGCCGCACACGTCATTCCTAATCGCCAAACAAGTTTCTGACCGGGACTCCCGAGAAGTCGCCAATGGTTCCCGTGAGCCTTGTTCAACGCACGAGCAGCGTCTTGCGTAACAACGAGAGCAGTGTGGTACACCAGGATCACTTCACTGAATATGCGATTTGCCGCGCGTTGAGTCTGGCACGCAGTGAGTGCAACGCCGACCAGATTCTATGTACCTACTTCATACCGCTGGGGATACATTGCGATCAGTGCTACCTTGCGCTAAGAATGCGGCGCATCACGAAGAAGGTTTCAGACGATTGCAGAACCGCACAATTCGGAACCATGGTGTCAGTGGGATCTAGGAATAGGGTTTCGGTCGACGAACATGCGTACGGTCAGGTACTCTTTGTCGGTGAGAATTGTGGTTATCTGCCACAGTTCTTGCGGCTACAAACTTGCACATGGGCAACCCGAGGAGGAACCTTCAATTTTCAAGCGGTACACCAATATACGAAAAACAATAAACCAAAGAAACCCGACAGCATAAATGACTTCTTCCCCTCCAGTCCGATCTTCATCTTAAACTTCAGAGGAAGAAGGGCAAAAGGTGATAGTGTACACGGCGTTAAGGTTGGAGGGGCAAGTCCAGATCGCTGTGCCGCTCGATTCGTCGTAAGCGTAGCAGTACGAGTTCGGGCAGTTGCTCTCTGTCATGGAGCCGTGTTGTCAGAACAAACCATATCCTGATCCCGATAACGAACATGTACGCACTGAAGTAACTGTAGTACTCAACACCCGAGGAAGGACAGGTTGCAGCGGTGTTGTATTGGCCGGTACAGCAGTTGGGAGAGTTGGCTAGAGAGCTGTAAGTTAGGAAATCCCTCGCTGAAAGGTAATCACCCACTTGGGTTACCGTCCAGGTTAGCCTCGCAAGCACTCTTGCATCCTACGGGGAATCCGGTCGAGTCAAAGGGACCAATGAGGGGTGCGGGACCTAAGTACTGCAGTCAATCGTTTCGATCAAGGGGAGACAAGGGAGTACGAACAATCCGGGCCAAGGTCGACCGGGCAGTCCGCAATACCGCAACCCACTGCGTTCGTGATAGCGAGGGGCAAGTTGTATCCGTCGACGAGGGAAACTAAACCCGACAGTCAGGATAGGGCATGCACAGTGCCTGAAAGTACGTACCATCGTAGTAGTCGACACCTCCGGCATCGAGCGTGAACTCTGCCAATGAGGCAGGAGGGACACCCTGCATTCATAGATGGTTCATGAAATTCACGAGAGGCGATGACCAGCCATACCGTGCCACCAGTGGTATCACACTCTAAACCACCATTGCAACCTCCATCAAGGCAGGAGTTAGGGCCAGGGTTGGTGCTGAAGTTGCAGTCACGGCGACCCTGGAGAAAAAGTGTGAGATTGGTGGCATCCCAACACCCACCAACGTACCCAGATCCTACCAGCAGTCCAGTCACTCGGGACCTGAAAAGGTCGGTGTAAATAAGTACCATGTGAAGGAGGTTAGAAAAATATGGGTCGTACTTGGAATGTCACGGAGGTGTATGCAGCAGCTTCCCATCTCCAAAGACGGTTAGTATTCACTGAACATCAAGAGGAGGGACAAGTACCCAGTAGAGTAGCTGGGAAGAGTACCCGTGCCCGTGAACATCGCCGGCCTTGAGAGCTTGTCAGTAGCAACTCAGTCGCTTATAGAGTTATGCTCACCAGACGGTGAAAGGGCAGCCATTGTAAACGATTAGAGTGCGTTGCGCCCAAACCCCCGATACAAGAGCGAGAGATGAGACGAGAGTCAATTTCATCGTGTTGGAACAGGTAAGAAGGGATTGAAGAACCAGATCCTCTTGCTACAGGACCGGTCAATCTAGTTGCTTTTAAACCTTGCAAGCCGCCTGTAATCACGTGCATGATGGGACCATGGCAAGGAACATTTTGCAACACTGCACTCTGCTCTGATGGAAGGTCTGTTCCGCTCCACAAGTTACTAGGACCATGGCCACCCCCGAAGTTGGGCGTGACGCAATACTCACTCCATCAGTCAGGGGATACGTCCTCTTTCAATCTCCATGTAGACGTGTGACCATATCAAGGCCACCCGCCGCGGCGAGACTATTTTGGTTGCATTGATGTGGCTTAGTTCCCGGAGTGCATGAAAGCTTGGTGATCTCACCAGCATATGTATACAGCGTCATGGCAAGAACGATAGATCGATAGATGACCTTGCTTCAATGCTTACCACTGCATCTTGAGTGTGCTTAACGGCCGATTTGAATGTGCTCACTGTTTTGCCGTCCTGGATCAAATCGGTCCTACAACCCCTTCCGACAGGCAGGCCACGAGGAACGAGCAAACTTGCAAAGCTGCGGAGATCCGTCGGAACGCTCATACCATCACCGGCAACCTAAGAAACGGCGATCAGTGCGATACCCGGCTACAGCTTCTAGTTGTTGACAAACTTCAAGTATGGAGTAGCTAGGTATAAATGCGGGGATTCAATTGTGTACAAGGCCACACTAGGAAATCTTCGAGGCTGTGGAAGGCAGAATGCGAAAATAGAGAGGCTATCAGAAAACCATCAATATTTTGTCGCCACAGTGCGGAGAACTCTGACCGAAAGACACTTTCCTCGTAGTGAACGATACAATGCCCGGGTCAAAACCATCTCTTCATCATGATGAATGGCTAGCGGCCCAAGGGACGACGAGTTGAGCTTCGCACCACCGGGACACATGATGAAAATTGAAATCTCACGCGCTCCGGAGTCGCCAAACTAGCCTGGAGCGGGTTGGGCCGTTGGTGCAACGATGGTCATCTTTGGGGGTGGATGCGGTCCATGACTCGGAGGGACGCTGAAACGCGATTCGTGGTCGACCACTTGGTAGCCTTCACGACCTCCCGAAGTGAAGCCACTAGGAATGGACCAGACTGCTGCGGATCAGTACGAGTGGACGTGTGCGTATGGGGGAGGGACTCGCTAGTTGGACCACATATCACTGCCAGCATCATATCAGCATGATTTGGGAGCTTACATGTCAAGAGCCTTCCATGTTCCCGAGTTCATGGGATGCTTTCCCAAGGGCCAAGGTCTAACAGTAAGTAGAATGTCAACGCGTGATGGACGTGAAGGTTTTTTGATGACTCTTGGGTTTGAGTTGTCGGAAGACAGGTAAGGTCGCTTCGAATGGGGTCAAAAACATTGCCAGTCCCAGGGCCTCATCTGCATGCACAACTTGAAGCTTGAAGGATCGCACGGTTCATCACGATGTTACTTGACACAAGTACCGTTCCGTCACCGTCCCGTCACGAAGCTCGGGTTGATAATGACTATAAATTGTGTCGTTGCAGAGCCCAAACTCCGCTTCTCAGGCTTCAATGTTCGATTCTAAGCTTCTCGTTGCAGCGGTAGTTGCGGCTGCCTACATTTGTTCGGTGTCATCCTTTCAACCAGGTTCCGACTATGACGTCTATAAGACGACCAATCTATACAACTGCACGGGGCATGTCCCTGTCTCCAATGTCACTGTACCCAACGCTGTCGACACGCTTCCTCAGATCGAGCCTTCCGCGGGGTGTGGGTGGGAGCAATGGTCGCTGTTCCTGCACGGGACAGTACCAATCCTCTTGAGGTGGAATCAGGGCGATCCTAGTTCGTCTGTACCTTCTCCTGCCCGGTTTGACATCCTCGTTGTGGATGTCAACGGGACGACCGTCCGAGTCCAGGATACTGTGATAGGCAACTTTTCATACACCAGTAGCGAGCATTTCAAGCGAATTGCTATCGGAGACAATTCCCTCACGTGGGACTCTGATGCATCATGGTACAACGCGTCTGTCAGCCTAGACGGCTACCAGTTGCAATTGGATTCATTCTCGTAGGTCTGCGGCTCGGTCCCTGTACACATGGGAACTGCTGAACCGCATGATAGGGCAATGCTTGATACTTTCCATCCAAATGTCGCATTCCACAATGGATTACTCGACCAGTCCGGTGATTGGTTTGGTTCGGTACCCTTGCTTCGTGGTCATGCGTAAGTAGTAGCCGTATCTGAGTCAAGTGATAACAACTAATATCAAGCAGCACTGGGAGTCTCTACACTCCGGCGAAGCAGAACATCTCTCTCGACGGACTTTCTGTGATGAGACATATGTTCTCTGAGAATCCCCTGCCTTCCTACATAAACAAGTACACTGGAGGAACTGCCTGGGGTTATAGCACGGCTTTCTACGACTCACATATCTTTTACCAAACGGAAACCACTAATGGAACAGGTATACAGATTTTGCATTAGGATTAGATGGATCAGGCTTAATATGTTCTTCCCTAGTTCACGAAGCTGCGTTCCTCGGCCGTGCGCTCCCGATGCCTAGCAAACAAGGCAGTTTCTCTTCAGCGTGGGCCACCTATGCTATCACAGATGACCCACAGCTGTACAACTTGAACATCGATGCTGTGACGAATGGGATCAATGCATCATTCCCTGGGTGCCCAAACACTAACGACATCCCTTATCTTTTCAATATCAGTGCCTCAACACTACTCGGGGAATTCACTGATTTTGGAGGTGGTAAAACTTCTTACTATAAAATCAACGGTACAACCACCGCTCCGTTCAATGGTGTTATCACCAACGGTCCACTCACTGGGATTTTCGAACAATATCAGTCACCATTGGCACTGAATGGTGGTACAAAAAATCCTTGATTGTAGTGTGACTTTTGATTTGCTGAGTTCGTTAGGATATAGATTGAGTCGTTAATCCCTCCCTTTTCTTGCATGCGCATGTTTACCGTATCGAATGTTCGATTGCTTCGATGAGTGCTAGCGGTATGTCAGCGCTTCCGAGTCGCTCCGATCGCCTTACCAGCTCTAAAGTCGGAATCACACCTATGGTCAGCGGGGTCGGCTTCGTCACCTTCGCTCAATACTTATTTTTTAGTAACCCAGGCACGAGATCTGGGAAATGCACCTCCCCGAGTCGCTCGACGAGCATCCCGAGGGTCTGGCGGCAGTTGCATGTGCCTCCGGAACGGGGTCGACAAGCACGACATGCACCATAGGCAACAAGCCCGACAGGTAGGGCACAAAGTCCTTTGAATCCGTAGATTCGGAATGACCTACCATACGCGTGCATCAGTCCCTCTCTCATACTCAAACAAAACAAAACACATACGAGCGCCAGCGACGAATGAACGATGAAAGTGTATAAACGATGTCTTGAGCATAACGCGCCTGTCATCCACGAGCGCCTCGGGCAACGTCGGCACCAACGCTTGAATCTCCAGATTACTGATCACCTCTCCAAAACGCTTCGAACTCTTGCTGGCGGACGCCTTGACCTGCGCGTGTGTGTCCGTGAGCACGCCCGTCAGTCACCGTGTCACGATCGGGAGCCAGAGCGAGCTGGCTGGGAGAACAGTATACCACCATGCTCAACAACTCGATCGAGCCCTTGTTGGATCGCCACTGTTTCTCGTCCAGTCCAGAGGGCAACGAGGGCAGGATAAGCTTGACGCCGTAGCCAGACATGTTACACATGACCACGCGGCGCGCAACAGCTTGTGCCGCCTCGCGCACGTCCGCAATACCATCCCCAAACGCCGTCAACAATATCGGCAGCATAAACGCACGCACCGTCCTTGTGTCCGATGGTCTCTAACATGGCTAGTTGGCGCGTGAGGATCGCGCCTACTATCTCTGCCTTGGATCGATCATTCGAGCGGAACGGCGAGATCGGGTCGGGCGGTCTTGTTTGGTCAGTGTTTGAGCCACGTTCGTGAATGCAGAGAAGTATAAGAGATGTGTCACCAAGTGATTTGTGCTGGAGGGAGCAAGAGCTCGCATGTCGCAGTAAATGTGTGTCTCTCGACAATGGACGAGAGTTGCTTGAGTGGAAGGGGAGCACTGGGTACGAACGGTTCGGCGGAAGAGAAAGATGGTGAGTATAGGGAAGCGTCCGGACTCGCTTTCGATACAGCATCATAGGCAAGCTGGTCTTTGCCAGTGAGCCGTCAGTGATTGCGTAGTGGCAGTGCAGACACGATCACGTGATACGTTGGAGCTCCGCTCGCTCGCTCGATGACGCTGAGACTGTATCTGGCACAACCGAACATGGCCGACCTTGCTGCTCACATCCAAGGGGCGTGCAATCAACTGGTTCTTTTTGAGAACATCCCTGCCGCTGCTGTATATTCGCTGGGGTGACGCGCCGTGAGGGGGTTTTGACACAAATCGATCGTCAGCGGGTGTCCGATTCAAAACGAGCCTGACTCACGATCGGAACTTGGGTCTGACAGCAAACCTTGGTCCAAGTTGTGAATTAGGATCTTGAAACAACATTTGATATGACCCCCGAAGAAGATCCTACAGCAACGTTAGGTGTAGGAACCGCGTCGTTGTCGTCGTGTGCCTACCCCAGCAGCCATCTGCATTCAACTGTTAGGAAATGCAAGCGCAATTCGTATAAGCGGGAAACTCACCTGACGGAAGCGAACAAGATCAACAACATATAGGGCACTTGCTGCAATGTGAGGACGACGAAAAGTAGCTCACGACAGAACATACCTGATGTGATATGGTCTAGCACCCAAGAAATCATGCCAATGATCCGTTTTCCAGAAGCGGAACCCTTCCATGTCATAATTGTCATCCCCCATTGGCGTGTAATCGGATGGTGCTCCATGAAGGTCCAGATGGACCAGTTCTTGAAGGTCTGCCCGCACGATCTGATCCGCATCTACAAAGATAACCTTTTTCAGGTCCATCGGGAAGAGCACATCGAGGAAGAGGATTTTGTAAGCCCATATGATCCCGCTGTTTTTCCTTCTGTGCCTTGAGCCACGACGGCCATTTGTAAGTCACTAACTCGGATTGGAAACCGTATTCTTCAGCCATGTGCGGTATGAATTCCTGCCTCGCGTGTCAACACTCGGCGTAGAAGGGCTGTCGAGACACTCACAAGGAAGGATGGATATCATCGTTCCACGCGCACCCGAATGCGCTTTGCGGTCGGCATCGTCTTCTGCTCGCCGAACAAAGCAGCCTCCAGCGTACCGTCCTTGTGTCAGATACTAACGTGGCTAGTTAGTGCGTGAGGATCGCGCCTACTATCTCTGCCTTGAATTGATCGCCCGAGGGGAACGTCCAGAATCCAGATCGTGCCGGGCGGTGATGTTTGGTCAGCAGAGTCAGGTTCGGAACACGCAGAGGCATGAGAAATGTGTCACGAAGTGATTTGTGCTGGAGGGAGCAAGAGTTCGCATGTCGTGAGTCTGAACGAGAGCTGCTCGGGTGGTGGAAGGGGAGCACTGGACGATAGGATCTTTGAGCCTAGTCTGGTCACCAGACTGCTTTGAGCCACTCTTCTGTACACTTCAGGTAAGATTTTTTTACTTTATGGTGTTCTTGCTGAGAACTTTACAGCGGACCGGTGTAGAGCCCTGGCAGCTTTTCTTAGGCTTCCTCCACTAGCACTTCCCCGTGCACCAACTGTCCAACAACAGAGGAACCAAATAGCCGATTATCTTGGTGTTGCATTTTAGGAGGTTTCTTTGTGTCATTGACAACTGTATTCATCTTCTTGTCTCATCATGTAGCCTGTAGTACTGTATATTCATATAATGGTGGATCCAAGGTCTTGGAACTGGAATCTAGTCTAGCAAAAATCCTACTCTAAACCCTTGCCGAGATGTGAATGCTTGAGCCTCATTATTGCTACAGCTACTACAACTCGTCGTGCGAAGGAGATGCTTCGTCCGCCAATAAATCACCCGAGTTCGTCTGACTCGGAGGTTGCCCACCACTTCCAGCCAGCACGTTCGAATCCGCCGTCGCCACGCTCGCATGAATCTTGCCCTCAGCAGCAAGTCGGCGCACGAACCGAGCGATCTCGGAGTCGTACTCCTCCCATTCGGGAATCTGTCGTGCCCGTGACAGTTTCGGTTCCTTCTGTGCTCGGACGGATCCGTGAATAGAGTGTAAGTGTCAGATTCGCTGGGGTGACGCACCGTGAGGGGGTTTTGACACAAGTCGATCGTCTTTGCACGATGCAGTCTGTCTTTGCTGCCTATAGTCGGGTAAGCTTTCGTACTGAACATACCAGTCAAGAGGCCGACGTACACCAGGTCTCACACTGGTGAGCATCATCGTCAGCATCTTATTCTCGTCGAAGGTAGGCATCTGCTTACCCATAACCAATCCTCATGCAAGGAATACTGTTCCTACATCAGCGGCTGCCCGATGCAAAACGAGCCTGACTTACGATTGGAACTTGAGCCTGCAAATTATTGGGGAGATCTGCATGCATAACATTAATCGGCGTCTCTAACGCTACGATCGACGGCGAACCTTGGTCCAAGTTTGCTAGTGAATTAGGATCTTGGGACAACATTTGATATGATCCCCTAAGAAGATCCTACGGCAACGTTAAGCGTATAAACCTCGTCGTCGTCGTCGTGCTCACCCCAGCAGCCATCTGCATTCAACTGTTAAGACAGGCATGCGCAATTCTTATAAGCGGGCGGCTCACCTGACGGAAACGGACAAGATCTACAACATAGAGGGCGCTCGGGACAATGTGAGCACGACAAAAAGCGGCTCACCACCCAACATACCTGATGTGATACCGTCTACCATCCAAGAAATCACGCCAATAACCCGTCTTCCAGAAGCGGAACCCTTCCATGTCATAATTGTCATCCCCCATCGGCGTATACCCGTATGGTGCTCCGTGAAGGTCCAGATCGACCAGCTCTTGGAGGTCTGCCCGCACGATCTGATCGGCATCCACAAAGATCACCTTTTTCAGGTCCATCGGGAAGAGCACATCGAGGAAGAGGATTTTGTAAGCCCATATGATCCGCTGCTTTTCCTTCTGTGCCTTGAGCCACGACGGCCATTTGTATGTCACCAACTCGTATTGGAAACCGTATTCTTCAGCCATGTGCGGTATGAATTCCTGCCTCGCGTGTCAACACTCGGCGCAGAATGGGTATCGAGACACTCACAAGGAAGGATGGGGAAAGGAAGTTCTCGATGAACCAAAACTTGACGCTGCTATTGGTATTACGCAGGACACTCAAGATCATGATCGAGGCAAAACGCTGCAGCAAATCCGCTAAGAACGCATCACTAGAGCCCAAAGGGGGTCCTACCTCGTACAACAGGCCGGACGCCACGGTGAATATATTGATATCAGCTTGACCATCGCCTTGTTTCTGAACAGCCTTTGTCTTTTGGTCGTCCGCTTTTGGCATAAAGAGCGAGGACATCCTAGCAAGCAAATCAGGGCAGGGACGAGCGACAACCTTGCAATACTTACTTGGATACCCAGCTTTCCACTATGTTCCCTGATCCTTCACCGAGTGCGGCATGCAACCCATCGAGGACGTCCGACCTCTCCGTACCAGGTTTCCGAGCCAGGCGAGGGTACAAAGTGAGTCCATCAAAGTTCATCACCGTCAACTCATCACCAGCTTCAGCGACCGACGGACTATTCCATCCCTCGCTTCCAACGCTCTCCAGCTCATAGATATCTCTCCCGCGACCCTCCCTAATCTCGAGTCGGAACGTCCCTGGCCGCGCCTTGAATTGTAGGTACCCCAAGTTGGCAACGACTTGCGTGTCGTCAACGATGGATCCATCCTCGGTACTGATTAGTTGGAGCTGGACGCCTCTAGGCGGGTTCACGGTCTTTAACTCGCGCGCGTGTCCTTCCACGACGAGGTAATCTAGTGCAAAGAGTGCTTGGATACCTTGAGACTGGTCTTCAGGCGCGAGCTTTCCAAGCTGAATATTGTCGAGATCGTAGAGGGCTTCACGTGGGCGGACGAGCCAAGAGGGGGGGACGTCCATGCCCAAGGTGTAAATTGGTTCCAATGGAAGCCCATTGAACGTGACCTGTGCTGGAATTTCTTGTCTACAGACTGGTCAATGCGAGAAGGTAAAGTTTGAAAGAGGACCTTTACCCGTCGGCGTCATAATTGAGATGTGGGACGACGTTGTAACGATAGAATCTTTTCAGCGGTATCTGAATTTTACGGGCCGTCAGAAAGAACTTGGCTACCGAAATAGTATCTTCATACCTCAGTGTGTTGGATTGGATTGAGATGGAGTTCAATATAGATGTCGGGGAAAAGTTCAGAGGACCGCTAAGAGAATGATCAGCACACACTATGGGAAAGTACCGAAATTCGGGGGCTTACCGCCAATATCGTCGACCATCGCTGAGCTGTTTCGCTCAAGGGGTCCACCAACACCGCGACGTGAGTCTGAGCCGAAGAAGCGTCACCAACGGCAAGTTTACTGCAAACGAGACATGAGCGAAAGGTCAAACGACGTGAGTCAGAGAAAATCACGTGTAATTGCTCGAAAGCAATCGGTAATTGCGAGTGCGGGGTTTGGGTGCAGAATCGAAGAGGCCCACTTCAGAGGGGTCAGGCTGCTGATCAGCATAAATTATGGAAGACGCCATCGAAATCAAGTCTGCGCGCTTGAATCTAACCGCGTGTCATGCACGTCCATCAATTCTGTCACCGATAGAAATGCATGACGTACGCGCCAACGGTGCCATCCCCACCGAGAATCTCGTTGATGGCATCGGCTACTTGACCGACACGCTGTTTGATTTCAAAGCCTTCCAGCATCTTGAAGTCCTCGGCAACAAATTCGGAATTAGCGTCAAAGGGGCCGACAAGCTGTTTCATGAGGCTGCACATGAGATCGCACCGCATACAGTGGCTAACGGATGACGTACGCGTCCGTTGACCATGACAGCCCTCTGTCCAGAATGAAGACCAAAATGCCGAGTGATTAGACGACTCGCTTGTAGTAGGCGGGTGATGTCCGCGCGGGGAGTAACTTCTTCTTGGGTCGGGGTGAAAGGTTGCTGTGTTCCGGGTGCGTGGTGTCCGTCTGATGCATTGGCTAACGCCTCCAAGATGCGCGAAGGGGGGACATCGCTGAGGCTACCTGCATGGACAAGAGTGGAAATTAACGTGGAAGCAGCCCCGGTGGTCTTTGCGTCAGAGTTTTGGATAAAGGTTACCCGAGTTCTGGTCGAGCGCGTCTATACCAGTGAACAGTGGCGATGAGCATCGGAATCAATATCCAAATGAACCACGACTACCATGAAGGTGAGAGATTCCTTTGCCAGTTCAAGGCCTTCATCCGAATCAAAGTCGGCAATGACATATGCCGTTACCGCGAGATCATCACTCTCACCTACTTTCCGTGAAGGTGGGCAAGTGAGAGGCAGAAATAGTACGCACTTGGGACAACGAAGGATCCGTCCGTTGTCTGAAAACCGGCCTCGGAGAACACCTCGGGTAAGTTGAACATCCGCAAACTGCCCCCATCGAGTGCATGCCCGCGCCCAGAAGGGTTATTGACAAAGATATACGGATTCCGACGAGGGAGGGTTGAAGGCAGGTCATAGAAAAACGTTGACATCAAGGGGATATCATCGTCTGTGACGTCCCCAGTGTACACCTTGGGGAGTGTCAGCGATAAAACGTCGACCAGTGTACGTTACACATACCATCTCCTGTAGAATCTGCAACTGCGCAGTAATTTCGCTAGCCATTTGTTGGATTATGTTCTGCAAGCCCAATCTTCATCAAGACGTTCTGGATTGGGGTGGGAGTATCACTTACATCACTGATGGTGAAATATCTTCCATTGACAAAAGCGTGGCCCTTTCCGGCAGTAGCTTGAACCCCTACACCTAGTCTTCGGCCGTATTTTTGCGATTGAGTGATGATATCCTCTCCCGACACCTCGTCGAGGAGTGGAACGTTTCCTCGTGCAATCTCGACAAGGTCGTCTTCAGCACCAAGTGAACGGAATGTTTCCTGTACTATTTGCCACGATAGACCCGGCAGCCTATGCTCCGCATGGGCACGTGAAATCTATGACGGTCGTTAGATTTCGGACGACGGGTTAAAATCTACATACCCCTTGAACAAATGCGATCATCCGATCGCGTCCATGCTTTTGGTTGATGTAGTACACGAGTCGAGCCATCTTAAGACCTGGTAAAGAGTAAACACTGAACCGATACAGTGCGTTTATGTACTCACTGTCACCCTCGCCTTCAGGGACAAAGCCCCATCTGACCGGGAATCCTCGAGCCACAAAGTGTTCAGACAGGCTGCTGAGAAGCGACAGAGATCGTATTTGCGATAGATCAAGGACGAATATCACGTTGACTAGGTTCTGCCGAATCCTAAACATGGGTGAAAAGAGTGCCATCGAGTGGATGTGGAGAAGCTGTGAATGGTCGCGTTTTAGGTCAGAAGTGTAGATCAACTGGAAAAAAGAAATACGAACAGCTTGCAAAGATGGGTTGGAATTGGCGTAACGAGCATCTGCAGCTAAATCATTCCAATATAATATGACGCCTCCACCCTCTTGTGTATCGCTTGCATCAACGATCCCTTCGAGGTACTCGGCAAATTTTGGGGATAGTGAAAAGGCTTTCTTTTCTTCGACAACATCGGCTTCATCCTTCCGACCTTGCGCATCAAAAGCCTTTGCAGAGCCACGCATAGACGCCGAGGAGCTAGATTGATGGGATGTCGAGTGAACAGGGTGCATAAGAAGTTCAATCGCCTGCTCGGTCGTGAAACCCAAATCAACAAGAGACTTGACAAGGGTACGTTCGCGTTGCAGAGTGCGCAAGAGCCTAGGCATGTAATTTCAGTCATTACAGTCGACAAGGTGCAACGAGATTCCCACCCGAAGATGCCGGCCGCGCTGCCCTCGTTCTCGTTGAGAAGCCGTCCGTTGACCCAAGCCATGTTCACGCCCTGGGCTGCCTTCGCCCAGTTATCGTAGAGTTCATCTTTCACCTCCTCGGATACTTTCATTTTGCGCGCGAGCGACGTTGCGTAGAGCGGGAATGAGTTTGTGATTGTTTGAAATAGCTCCACGTCGGAGAGGGGTACAGTATAATGATTATCCCAACATTGGTGGACGTGCAGCGGTTCTATGCGGGGCTGGCCGGAGAACGTCATCATAAACTGGATCGCTTTTGCACCAAGATCTGTGGGACCACTATGAAGCTATCCTCCGGGTCGAGCGGAATCATAGAACAAACCTGCAATCTCTTCGGACGTCAGTGGCTCCCCTTTCACCGCTCTCGTTTCGGCCTCTTCGTCGATGTATGGTAAAGAATCGAAAATACAGATGAGGATTTCTTCGTTAGAGGAACGTTGAACCCCATTCTCGATCGAATCACTAGGGTCTTGGGTGGTCGTGTGTGCCTGAGGTTGATTCCTATCATCGAGAACAAGGTAGTCCATCTTCTTGAGGTCGAGAGAAACGCCGTATCCGGAGAGATGAGTCGACAGTTCACCCTTTCCATGTCTAGTAGTTCCTTGTGCCCAACGGAAAACATATTCGACATTTGGCTCCAAGCTGAGAAGTGCTTCATGAAGAGAATGGAACGATGGGGCAGTAGGGTCGGCAAAGTGGATAGCTGTATACCGCGGCTCCTCTAGAGATGGGAAAATTCGATGAACGTGGTCCAAGGGAAGACGCTTTGGTTGTGTGACGACAAACGCATCGTCCTGGGAATTGGCGAGCTGAAGCAGGGTCTCGGCGTCGCAGACGATTTGACCATACCAGTCAACCCAGGACGCGCATTCGGGGCTGTGAAGCTTGTGGCTGTCTGCCAAATTTGCGACGTGACGGTCATAGTACTCCGCGGATGCAGCTAAGCGAGCCGTCAAGGCGTGCAGTGCAAGGCGAACACGCGCGGAATTGAGTGCAGCCCAATGCATGTGATCGGCTGCAACGGTAAAGACGGCGTTATGGGCCTGTAAGGGTGTATGGGGCGGCTCTGCGAGCGAGAACGCGGAAAGGAGAGGGAAAAGGACCGAAGGGTCCTCCATTGCGACTGATTCGCTGAAAGCCAGGTGAGTGGAAACGAGTGGGCAAGGTCGGGGACTTACAGTGCTTCGAGCAATGGATCGCTGGCGGTGAAAGAAGACTGTAGGGAGACCGTGACCGGCGGGGACGCGCCATGAGCGCTAAGAGCACTCAGGACTATGCCTGCGAGGGCAAACAGGGTGCGCGGTAGCCCCATGCCGCTGCTGTTTGTCGCGTCCAGAGGATACTTGGCACTTGACACGTCTGCCCGTCACGTGCCACCACCCGGCAAACACCGGGACTCCGCTCACTATAAAAGACCGACCGACGCGTCTTCCTCTCTCAATCCATGACAGCTCGAAAGCTACGAGGCTCAGCACGCACAAGGCGCGTCCCAGACGCGTCTTTTCTTCTGAGCGGGAAGGTCTGAGCATCAGTCATCCTCGATCGTCTCTAGCCGGGACCAGTCCTAATGGACTGAGCGACGTACCAGAAAACCAGTTGCCAGCTACTGGTCAACTTTGAGAGGCGTCGCGGTGACGGAGTGGGTGTTTCCTTTCCACTGTACTCAACTCAGCATTCTCTATCGCGACAATTGTGTCTTCGGACGCACAACGTGGTCTGCAGGTCTGCCCACCATGGCCGCTGTAACGGGGTTTAGACATATCGGTTTACTACAACCGAAGGAGGAGCAGCGCAACCTTGCCTCGCTGCTGGGCAGTTTACCAACTGTTAACGGGAATGCATCTTTACGGCCCATACACTTACGGCCCATACATGCCTTACATCTAGAACCTCCCTCCGTGACCTACTGTGTCATCCTCTGGTACATACACGCGCCGTCCTTTGCATGGTTGGATACCTCCTGCCATCATTGACCCTGGCCATGTTGTCCTCGCTGGTTCGCCAGTGTTGCAATGGTGTTTTCATTCACCGAAATAACCATTGTATGTCGTACGAGGAGATGAGTTGAATTGTCGTCTTGGCAAGGAACACTCATTCTTTAGTTAACTTCATGGCTCGTGGTCCTTGTTGACCGCGAAACTCGATTCAGACTACTCTCGGACTGTCATGTTTTATTTTTCATTTTTTTTTCCTCTTCGTGAGGACGTTACTCCATCGCTCTCTACTTTTGTAGATCTGGCCATGACATATTTCCGGTGTCATCTCCAGGCCTACAATTGTTCAAGTTGCCCTTTCTGAGAGGTGAGTCATCTCGTCTTGACCCACATGTAGGTGGTACGTTATTATTTGTCGCAAATGTAACCTTTTCGCCTTCTCAATCATGTATTCTGTTGTTGAAATATGGATGATACTTTTACTGTCTCATTGCCAATGTGGTTGTGTGAACTGATCTTGGATATGTTGAGGTCGTGTAAATGCTTAACACCTCGAGGGGTAATTGCAGTGTTCATTTTTATGTGACGTCTGACCTGTCTCTTTGCAGTACTTTACTTTGGCAGGGAAACAGCCTCATATGAAGTCAGACCGTGGCTTCTGCGGGCCGCTGACATACACACTGTGACTTCTGTCTAGAGATTCAGAATCATCTTGTCAACGCCGTCTCGAAATCGGAACTTCGTTTCCGGAATGCCAAGCAGACAATGCACTCTATCACAGAAGCACAGCCCCGGGTCGCTGATGCTGTAATTCCAGAATCTCAATGGCCTATCGCTGCCTCGTGTGCACGATCGAAGCGTACCCTCGCGGTCAACAAGATTCAGAACGACCAACTTCTTTCCCCTATTCAAGGTTTCATTCCAGAGAGGAGGAATATGACCGTTCAGGCACCCTTCGCTGAATGATTCTCCCGTCCCACGCACGTAGCAGCACGTACCCCAAACGCGGAGAGCTCGTTCTTCATCCAGGGTCGCCGTCGTGCGCAAGCTCCACCGGTTCCTATATCTGAACGTGGGGAAGACGGACGGCGCCGCATCATCACTTATCAGTCATCTATCATCTATAGCGCTTCTCGTCCGATCGGGTCGTCGAGGCGTCCCCGCAGGGCAACGAACGTTGACCTGAAGGGACGTCGTGTCGCCAGTCATGCGGAGTTTGGGTATCCGGTTCTTGATTCTCCATTTTCTCTTTCGAGGGTTGCGAATCGCGAGTGAGCTAACTTGTGCGAGCACTGGACTGATCTGAGCCGGATCCTGTACGACCGGATGGAAACCTGTACCCGGATCAGGATCAGCGCTCAACGCTCAACTTGTAAGTATCCCTTGACTGCGAGTCTCTGCTTTTTCTCAAATCGCGCGCATCGAGCGCTGAACGTATGATGTCGGCAATACCCGATCAAAGCGTACGTCGAACGAGACGGCATGCGCAGCGACAACATCAAATAACGGTCACATGGCGTCGTAGATCAGATAAACCATATTGCCATTGAAAGGCGTGCGCGATTCCGATCGATGGATATCGGACTCCGTCGCTTTTTCGTGAGGGGACCTCGCTTTGAGGCTTTATTGCGTGTTGTGTGGTCACTGCGTTGAATGGCATAATGCGCAGTGGGCTGCGCTTGCATGCGACTCTGTGGACAGAAAGCCGTCAATGGCAACCATTCTACTCATTTCCCTAGCGTCCAGAACTCGTAGTGTGGGTGCGTGTTGTGGTACATGATCAGTGCTTCTTTGGTTGGACCTACTTCAGGGCACCACTCGCAGAAACCTCGATGCAACGGGTCATGGAGAGCATTGTACAATACAGGGACAATGCTTGGCGTCTCAGAGGCTGGGAACGATTGTCGTCAATGCACAGCAGAATTGCTGCAAGTTCCACGTCATTCTCGGAGAGCTTCCGGGCCGCAAATGAGTTACGGGATGTACATGCACTGCACGCACTACTGTATCTCTCGGTATGGACAGCTGAAACTTTAATCTCGAGTATATCTTTAAGCTCTACAGATGCGGTCTAGTCTGTAGAAGAATGGCGTGAGATGCGGAGTGCAGCATCGTCCGAGGAGATCGCAGTCGAAGCATGGAGGCGTACGTCAAGCACAGCAGCCTTGTGCACAACGTTTTGCGCTATGATTTCGAGTGGTTTCATTTATTAAACATGTTTTTCTCGAATGATCGGGAACCGGGCGGTCCCGCTACTACTGCGTAGGACGAGATTCCCCCGGTGGGTGTCAGGTAAATAAGGTGCTGCGGAGCGCGTGGCCCAAGCAGCGGACATGAGATGAGTTGTGGCAAAAACATAGACGCGTTTGTGTTGGTGGCTGCATTGTGGGGCGACGTGGCAGACTTGTACAGGGTGGACATAACTGGCCTCAAGTGCTTAGTGTCAGGAGTTGGGCAGGGTCGAGGAGCAGCGCGGGGACAATAGATACGGGGACGTAAGAGATTGCGGGTGAGAGGATCACGAGGTGATGGTGGCATAAGAGGGAGTAAATGAAAGGCCCCACTCCTATCAGCAGGTGATGCACGCCGATCTCATGGAAACAACAACACCAACCAAAAAAGGACACGTGGGACCGCAGGAAAGGAGTTAAGGGCAATGGCCGACGAAATGGTGGCGCAAAAACGGGTGGCCTCGACAGAACAACGTTGGACAAGGCACAGTTTTAAAGTTCAGCGCAGATTTAAACCCCGATAGTCCATATATGGAATGATCTTGCGCCCAGGCGGGCTGTGCCGCGGGCGGAGAACAAAAAGTGCTCCAAGCCGGCTGACACTTGATCAGCCAAAATCGACGGTCGATATCCTCGTTTTTTTATTCTCCCTCTCCCCCCCCCAACGCCAAACTCATCCCCCCCATGCTACTCGCCCGCAATCCCGTCCCCTTCCCCATGGCCC